>PGFW01032284.1:1095-19582 GCA_003123925.1 Haematobia irritans | reverse complement strand
AAGTAGAGAATGTTTTCTTAAACAAAAGATGCACAATCATCAAAATAAGTCTTAGTTTATATTTGAAGCTTTTTATCTTGAATCTAAATATTCAATATATCAATATAAAAACGCTTTCTTTAAATTAATGTCGTTGTTCTTTATTTTATAGAAAATTTGCTTTAGTTCAAGAATATACGACTTTAAGGGAGGGACGCTAATTTCCAAGATTCGTGTATTAACTTTAATAAAAAAGCAAAGATTATCAATTTTCTTTAATAAATGTCATTATTTTGAAGAAATTTGTCCTTAATATTGTGTAAATTGTGTGTCATAAAATGTAGGTTGTGTAATCTCCCATATTAGATGCATATTTTTTTCAGTGTACGTTCTATAGTCGCAAATCGATATTTCGATGTTGTACAAACGGAATGACAAGCTTATTATACCCCCTAGTGATGGGTATAAAAATACTTTGAAGTATCGGTTGTAATTTGGATTTTTATACTGACTGCTTTTGCATGTGAATAGCTTTGTTAATATATCACAAAAAGAGATTGAAATTTCAATAATTATGATCTGTATCCTAATTTTAAATTTAAAGAACATAGATTTAAAGATAGAGAACTTCCTAAAAACAGTATTATTATATATTATTATAAAGAAGACCTATCTTTGGTTAGGAATCAATATAAAAATCTTTAAGGTAATGTCAAAACCTTTGGATCCAAGTAAAATGTTTTTTTTGTGTTAAGTGTAGTACGAGTAAGAGTTTAATTTTTAATTTAATTGAAGGTTTAGTGATATTTAAACCAATTTTAAGTTATTGCATTTTTTTCTTTGAAGAAACTAAATTGAGAAAAATTACATTGATCACCAAATAGAAGCCTTTTAGTTGAACCTATAATGTCTAGTATTTTCATCCTTCTGTTAGGGCTGTCTCTTTCTTGCGATTCGTCATCCTTGAAGAGCTCTATTTAATTTGTAGTACATTTCATTTTCTCCTCCAAGAGAAGTCTTCATTCCAACAACTCACTCCACGTATAAGGTACGACAGGGCGAGAAAGAGATCTATTCAAATGTACAGGCATATCAATTGCATGCCTTAAGAAACTTTAATAAACAAGTCCTTTGTTTTAGTTGTCACTGCCTGTTGTTCTAGCTTATTTTACTCATGTTGTTTTCTATTTATGTTTTTGTTGTAGTAATTATGTCTTGAGTGTTGTTGCTGTTGCGGTTCGTGTAGCTGTGGGTGATAGCGATATGCCTCGTGTACTCATTACTGTTTCGAGGCGTCTATGTGCTTCGCTTCGTTCCAACACTTTCAGTTGTGCGGTGCGTATTCTCCTCGTTCACAGTTAAAGTGCTTTCTACACAAAGCGGTTTGCTTGCAATTTGTCAGTGAGTTTGCTTAGATGGGGATGTATGTATGAGCGAGAGAGAAAGAGGATGTGTGGGGAAAATATATGCTAGCATGAATGTATTAAATTTGTAAACTTTTGTTGTTTTCTTAGACTTTTATAGCTTGTTGCTTTCATTTGAAGTTACTGCCAATGTCCTTGTTGCTGTTATTGGTTACCTGTCACACTTGTGCAAGCGTACCACAACACGCACTCACATCCCCACACATACACACGAACACATTCATACATTTTCGTAATTGTATCCACATGTGTTTGTCTGTGTGCATGTTTATGTGTCTTAATTTATACTAAATTAATAACATGCTTCAGGATAATTTTCCATTTTCTGGAGATGTTCTGCTTTCATTTCATCAAGTACAAGTATTTGCCTCACTCTGAGATCTGCGTTTATTGCGTATGTCCTTGGTGTTGGTAGCGACGTGTGTGCTGTGATGTTGATTTTGTTTGCCTTCATTCTCAATGACAGTTTTACGTGTGAAATTTATTATCATTCCCTCGAAAGAATTAATTTAGTTCTTTCACTTACTGAGAATGAGACAGCACTTGTAGGTTTAGGCATTCAAAACACGAGTGCTCGGAAATTTGTAGGCGCAAATATTTTTAAAAGGACTTTGCATCTTCGTGCGGAGATAAGGAATACATTTGACAGCATCAATTAAATTTCGCAGCTATATCTTTGGCAATGTAAATTCGACAATCAAGTCTGAAACTCAGATTTGCAAAAAAAAAAAAAATATTATAATAATTTCTAAGGATTTTAGAAAACAGTTAGCCGTATGTCATTTTGGGGTTTCAAATCCATAATTTAAAAACATTAGAAAATACTTTTAAACAATTTGTTTAAAAAAAAACTATGCTATAAATCGATGTTTTAAGCGTCGATTTACCTCAGCAATTCTCTGTAAGCCTTTTCGTTGAAAGATTTAAATTTTTTGAGAGTTTTTTAAGCATTAACATGTTAAGATATGTTAACTCAGAAAGAAAGAGAGAGATGGGAAGACAGAGTACACAAAAAAAAAATACTTTATGAACAATAAATAAGTATTTACTGTGTGACTATTTAAAGAATTACTAACACATTTACCCCATTTTCATGAAGCTCCGTTAGTGCCACGTAGCCAATTAACCATGTTATGCCCGATGACATCCTGCTTAAATATACATATGTCAGTTAGGAACTTAACTGCCAAAAAAATGTTCAGGTAAAGATTATATCTGCCAATTTACTATCTGTTAACTGGCTGTTAAAGCCTACTGAGCTACATGAAAATGGTCGTTAGATTTGCTGTTAATATTTGGAGCCCTAAAAATATTTATGTGGTGTATAGATTTTTCGTTGTGAAATTTTATTATATTTATAGCGATAGAAAACAATATTCTGATTAACGAATTTCTAAGGATTATTAATTTTGAAGGGGAATGCGACTTTGCGGAAGTCAGTGACACACTCAACAATTATATCTCCTTTTTCCATTTACATTCCGATTTTTTGATTAATCACGAAATTAATAGATCTTCGCAATCACAGACATGACAGTATCAATCAACGAAATCAATTAAAAAACCTTAATTTTATCAATAAAAAAACTAATTGATACTATTACATTTTTGCGATTGATTTTTGTTTTATTTATTGAAAATTTAATTAAAATTTAATTGGAAAACATTTTGCTGAAGTGTATGTAACCACCTCCGTTCAATCTCAGCGAATAGATTTTAGGTTCTTTTTTTATTGAATAAAAAAGCAAAAGCAGGGATGTTCACACTCCTCATTCTAGGAAACAGTTTATTTATCACGGGACCACTTTCTTCTAGCGATCTATACACGCAAAGAAAAAAAACGTTTTGGAAAACGTGTTACCGAAAA
This sequence comes from Haematobia irritans, assembly GCA_003123925.1. Taxonomy (NCBI): domain Eukaryota; kingdom Metazoa; phylum Arthropoda; class Insecta; order Diptera; family Muscidae; genus Haematobia; species Haematobia irritans. The sequence continues at coordinate 16,312 of PGFW01032284.1, read as the reverse complement.
CGTTTTTTCTTTGTTAGGTTTTTGGAATTGCTCTCGAAAATTTTAAAACTCTTTATCACCAAAAATTCGTTTGTTACAAAATTTTATTTTTTTCAATAAAAAAAAGTTGCTTTTTTGAAACAACAACACAGGTCCATTTCGTTCTATATCAAAACACTGCTTCTTTTTCTGACTTTAGGTCTTTAATAAAGACACACGTGTCAAAATTTCAATATACTTATAATTGTAATGTTGAACATTTTTCGGAATCTCCGAACATATTCTTGGAATATTATGTAACAAAACAAAAAAAAACTCTTGGTCGAAGCAGGATCGAACCCACGACCCTTGGCATGCAAGGTCGGACGTAGCACCACTGCTCCACGGCTGCCAAACTAAATGTTTGTTTTCTGTTAAATAACTTTGTTTATTCGGTTCGTGGGCGCCGCAAGCTATGACTATATAAATATTAACCTTATATGGATATTATCTATTGATGGACCATAACAGGTACATAAGCCTCAGTGGTTAGTGTGTTGTTACAAGTGCATGGTCCGCGGTTCGATTCTCCGTCCAGGGCGAAGGTAAGAAAAATTAATAAATTTATTAAATCGAATATTAATTTCTTCTTACATTGTTGTATTTACAAGGAAAAAGGTGTTAAGAACTAGAAAACCTCGTGATGTGAGGAAAATGCAATTTTAGCAAGAAATCACTGTATTTTCTTGATTAGTCTTTTTATTGAAATTGTTTTTACATCCTGGAAAAGAATAAACGTTTATCACAAAAAGTATATACTTTTCTTCCAAATACACTTCCTTACAGCGAAAAGCAAATGAGAAACGAATTTTGTTTGTCTAAAATTTCGTTTGGGAGTAAAGAATTATTTTTTTGCGTGTAGAGCAATTCAATAATCGTTTTTTCGACTTTGTGATTATTAACATTAAGTCAAGATAGATTTTCAATAATTTTTACTAACGCAGATTTGAATATTCGCCCATTAATAATCGCAATACTGACATTCCGATTTGAGGAAATTAGTCATGACCTAAAGCCAAAACGAATAATCCCAACATTTAAAATTTCTAAAGGTCAGTATTTTTTAATATGTACAATAAGTAAAATTATTATTAATTCCTTATTTCACACTTCCCGACAAAAGGGACCCCTTTAACAAATTGAAATTTGTATTTCAACCAAGTGACCGTTTTATTAATCAAATAAGATTTTTATTCTTTTTATAATTAATAACTATTAATAAATATATTTATTATTTTTTTTTCTCCAAATTTAATTTACCGTTGGGATTTTTTGTCGAGTAACTTTTCTCTACAGAAATTAAAGTAGATCTTGAAAAGATTTTCTATGTCTATTGTGCAAAACTATAGAGTATTGTAACAAAAACCGCCAGCGGTTTCGATAAAATAAATTACTTAACCTGTAAAAGGAATTTTGCACTATAAAAATTAGGCTCAGAGTTTACTTGACGTTTGTTGTCATAGGAAGTGGAGCTTGCATAAATGCAGGTCAAGTTATGTCTATAAATTGTACTTTCAATTTTTCTTCATTGTACAAAATTAACGTTTAATTCCATTTTATATAATACTTGCCTACATTCGGAATAGGCAGCTTGTACAACCTTAGTGGACGTGATTCATTTGACCATATAACAAAAAAAAAAATCATCAACCTTTTTTTGTCTAAAATTAATAACAATGATAATTTTCGTTGTTATTCTATTACATTTCTCGCCTAAAAGAAAACTCTTCGTGATTGTGGAATTATTTATTTTGACCTAATTTTAGGCCCTAGACTTTTGCATCATTAACGGAAACGAACCCATTACCCCCATTCCATAAAATGGAGTATATCATAAAAAGCATTGTGAAAACTCTGCCTCAAAAAACAAAAGGAGGAAGATATGAGACTCTAGCGACACAAACCCATTTACAGACACAAACCTATCATTCTAATAGTAGACCATACTCGAACAAAGGCGAAACTTACTTTGCCACGTATTAGTTCAATTGCACCAGAAAAAGTTAGGGCATTCAGGAATTGCGGACTTGATTATGGCAGAAAAAACAGAAGAACGAACCCTCAGGATCATCTCTATCCTAGAAAACCCCAAGACAGTTTCTAAGACACCCTCTAATGAGTGGGCTTGTATGTATATGTTTGGATATGCATGAACCAAACGGGAAATCTGTTGCCGAATATGAATGGCCTAAATGGATGGAATATTCATAGTGTCTGGCCTTGTTTGCATATTTGGATGTTTCGCATAGGTTGTTTTCGTTTTATTTTTCAGATGCTTTTAGGGAATAAGATGTCTCTCCTGATTTCTTTTTGCAAAAATGATGCTGATTAGCTTCAGTATTAGTATTGCTGCTCAATGCTTAGTAACGAGGAGCACCTTTGGTTTTTTGGTGTAAATGTGAGTATATCTTTTTCATATATGGTTGAGTGTGCATATTTCATGTAGTTTATGGTGAAGGGTTATGTATGTATGACAATCATGTCACAAGGCGGAATTTTCTTGTAGTCAAAACCTTTTCCATTACTATTGCACAGTAGTTTATTAGAGAGATAATCACCGAATATATTGATCTCTAATTTTAAACAACTATCTTTTCGATTTGCTATTGATTACTAAATTTTATTCGATTTTTTGATATCGACAATATTGAACAGATGTTCACCCTGGTGAACTATAATAAACAAAATGTTATTTTAGGACGGTCGCAAAAAAATTTATATTTTTCATGCCAACATCAAAATAAAATTTTTTATTTTCATGCCAAACTATACATGGGTTGCCGATATTAAATACATTAATTTCGAGAAAATAATATGGGGCGATTATATTTCTTTCTCTGGGTGAATTCAATCTTAATATTCGATTTCAAAAAATCGAAATTAGAAATTTAAGTATCATACAAATCGGAAAGATAGTTGTTTAATTAAAGATCAACTATATTCGGGTGATTATCTCCTAATAAACTACTGTGCAATAGTAATGGCAAAAGGTTTGGACTAACAAGAAATTCGCCTTGTGACATGGATTGTTCATACATACATAAACCCTCACCATAAAACTACATGAAATAATTTTGCCACACTCAACCATATCATGAAACAGATATGACTCACATTTACACCAAAAACTAAGGTGCTCTCGTTTATCTAAGCATTGAGTCCACAATATAATACTAAGCTAAAGCATCCATTTTTTGCAAAGAATCAGCGAAGAGACATCTTTTCCCTAAAAGCTCTGAAAATAAAACGAAAACAACCTATGCAAACATCCAAAATATTCAAACAAGGCCAGAACTATGATATTTTCCATCTTTAGCCATTCATATTCCAAGATTTCCCGTTTGGTTTCATGCATACTCCAAAACATATACATACAAGCCCACTCCATTTAGGAGGGTGTTCTTAGACTGTCTTGCGGGGTTTCTTTAGGATAGAGATGATCTGAAGGGTTCGTTCTTCTGTTTTTTCTGCCATTTAACAAGTCGCAATTCCGATATCCCTAACTTTTCTTTTTCTGGTGCATGAACAATTACGTTGGCAGTACGTTTCCCTTTGTTCGAGTATGCGTCTACTATTAGATGGATATGGTTTGTGTCTGGTAAATTGGGTTTGTGTCCTGTAGTCTCATTGTTCCTCCTTTTGTTTTTGAGCAGATTTTTTTCCACATGCTTTTTTTATGATATACTCCATTTTTATGGAATTGGGTTAATGGGTTCGCTTCCGTTATGATGCCAAAAGTCTAGGGCCTAATTTGGAGCGTCAAAATAAATAATTCACCATCACACGAAGTTATTTTTCTTTTACGAGAATGTAGAAGGAATAACAACGAAAAATTATCATTGTTATTATTTTAGACAAAATAAAGGTTGATGCATTTTTTTTTTCGCTTATATGTCAAAATGAATACGTCCACTAATAGGTGTACAGCTCCTTATTCGAAATTGTAGGCAAGTATTAATATAAAAATGGCAATAAACGTTTTAATTTGTTACAATAAGAAAATGAAAGTATACAATTTATAGATAACAACTCTGACCTGCATATTAGCACTCAAGCTTCCTATGACAACAAACGTCAAGTAAACTACTGAGCTTATTATTATTAGTTGAAATTCCTTTTAACAGAGTTAAGTATTTATTTTATCGAACTCCTGCGGGGTTTGTACAACTACTTCTATAGTTTGCCACAATGACATAAGAAATCATTTTCAGGAATCTACTTTAATTTCTGAGAAGAAAAGTTATATTCGACACAAAAATCAAACGGTATATAAATTTGGAGAAAAAAATAATAAATATTTATTAATAGTTTAATTTTATAATAAGAATAAAAATTCTATTTTGATTAAATAAACGTCAACTGGTTGAAATTACAAATTTCTAAATTTTATAAGGGTCTTCTTGTTCGGGAAGTGTGAAAATAAGGAATTAACTAATAAATTTTACTTATTGTACATATTCGATAAAAATACTAGACGTTTAGAATTTTAAAATGTTGGGTTATTCGTTTGGGCTTTAGGTCATGACTAATTTCTCAAAATCGAAATGTCAGTATATCGATTATTATGCGAATATTCAATATCTTGTCGTAGTGATAAAATTATTGATAAATCTATCTGACTTTAATTTATAATCATACAAGTCGAAAAACGATTATTGAATTTGCCTACACGCAAAAAAATAATTCTTTACTCCAAACGAAATTTTAGAAAACAAAATTCGTCTTCTCATTTGTTTTGTTCGCTGTAAGGAAGTGTATTTGGAAGAAAAGTATATACCTTTTTGTGGATAACGTTTATTCTTTTCAGGATGTAAAAAAATTTCATAAGCAGACTAACTTAAGGAAAAATACACTTGATTTCTTAGCTAATTGCATTTTCCTCCATCCCGAGGGTTTTCTAGTTCTTAACACCTTTCCCTCCTGTAATACCAACAATGTACAAGAAATTATACGATTTTATAAATTTACTTAATTTTTTTTACCTTTCTCGCTGGACGGAGAATGAACCTGCGACGCATGCCACATTTGTAATGCCACACACAACTCACTGAGCTATGTACTGTTTATGGTCATCAATAGAATAATATATCCCATATAAGGTTATATATTATATAGCATAGACTTGCGGCCCCCACGGAACCGAATAAACAAAGTTATTTAACAGAAAAAACATTTTAGTTTGCACCTGGGGGAGCAGATGTTGCTTAGTCCGACTTGCAGTGCCAAAGGTCGTGGGTTCGATCCCTGCTTCGACCAAAGTTTTTTTTTTTTGTTGTTTACATATATTCCGATATGTTCGAAAAGATTCCGAAAAATGTTTCAACATTTACATATATAGTATATTAGAATTTGAAACTGTCCTATTTAAGACCATAAATAGAAAAGAAATGGTTTGATATAAAACGAAATGACTGTGTGTGTATGTTCCTAAAAACAACTTTTTTTATTGAAATAGATAAGAAATTTTGTAACAAAGAATTTTTTCGTGATAAAAGTGTTAAAATTTTCGAAGCCAATTCAAAAAATCTAACAAAGAAAAACGTTTTCTGGTACAAGCCGTTGCCGTTTCCAAACGTTTTTATTTTTTTTCTTTGCGTGTATAGTCGCTAGGAAGAAAGTGGTCCCGTGATAATAAATCTGTTCCTAGATGAGGAGTGTGAACATCCTCTGCTTGGTCCTTTTTTATTCAATAAAAAAAGGACCTAAAAACTACTTCTGAGGATTGAACGGAGGGTTACAATAAATTCAGGAAAATGTTTCCAATTAAAATTTTAATTAAATTTCAAATAAATAAAACAAAAATAATCGCAAAAATTAATAGTAAATATAGTTTTTTTATTATAAATTAGTTTTTTAATTGATTTCAGTTGATATGATACTAGTTCATGTCTATGATTGAAAGATCATATAATTTACGTTGTATTATATCAAAAATGGAATGTAAATGGAAAAAGAGATATTTAATTGTTGAAGTGGTGTCACTGTACTCCCAAATTCATTCCGTTCAAAATTTATAATCTCTTAGATTTCGTTATCAGAATATATGTTTCTATCGCTAAAATATTAATAAACATTTCACACGAAATCTATACACACATAATATTTGTTAGGGCTCCAAATATTAACACAGTCTAACGACAACAGCATTTTCATGTAGCTCGTTAGGCCTTTAACAGCCAGTTAACAGATAGTAATATTGCAGATATAATGCTTTACCTGAAACATTTTTGGCAGTTAATGTTCCTAACTGAATATGTTAATTTAATGCAGATTCATCGGGCTAAATGGTTATTTGCTTACGTGGCAACTAACGGAGCTTCATGAAAATGGGGGTAAATGTGTTAGTAATTCCTTTAAATATCACACAGTAAATACTATATTTATTGTTATTACAAGATATTTTTTTTGTGTACTTCTGTCCTTCCCTCTCTCTCTTTCTTTCTGAGTAACATTTATTTAACATGTAATGTGCTAAAAAAAGCTCTCAAAAAAATTTTAATTTTCAACGAAAGGCTTACAGAGAATTGCTTGAGGTAAATCGACGCTTTAAAACATCGAATTTATTACATTTTTTTTTTTTTTTTTTAACAAATTGTTTAAAAGTATTATCTAAATGTTTTAGATTATGGATTTGAAACCCCAAAATGACATTACAGCTTAACTGTTTCTAAATCTTAGAATTATCTATAAATATTTTTTTTTTTTTGCAAATTGAGTTTCAGACTTGACTTGGTGAATATTACATTATGCAAAGATATTAGCTGCGAAATTTAAATTGATGCGTCATATGTATTCCTTATCTCGCAGGAAGATGCAAGTCCTTATTAAAAATATATTGCGCTACAAATTTCCGAGCACTCGGTGTTTTGAATGCTAACCTTAACAAGTCCTGTCTCATTATCAGGTAAGTAGAAGTACTAAATTAATTCTTTACAGGAGATGATAATAAATTTCACACGTAAAACTGATCATTGAGAATAAGGCAAACAAATCCAACATCACACGCACAACGTCGCTACCAACACAAGACATACGCAATAAAACGCATATCTCCAGAGGAGGCAATACTTGTACTTGAATGAAATGAAAGCAGAAAACATCTCCAGAAAATGGAAAATATCCTGAAGCATGTTTATTAATTTAGTATTAAATAAGACAGCATAAACATGCACACACAGAAAACCATTGCTGGATAATACAATACGAAACATATATGAATTGTTATCGGTGTATGTGTGGGGATGTGAGTTGCGTGTTGTGGTACACTTCATTCAGAGTGTGACAGGTAATACACAACAAGGAATCGTGCAGTAACTTCAAATTGAATAGCAACAAGCATAAAAGTCTAAGAAAAACAACAAATTTAAAAATTTAATACATTCAATGCAGCATATATTTTCCCACACATTCCTCTTTCCTCTCGTTCATACATACATCTCCCCATATAAGCAAACTCACTGAAAATTTGCAACAAACCAGTTTGTGTAGAAAGCACTCTTAACTGTGAAAGAGGAGAATAGCGCACGCAACAACTGAAAGTGTTTGCGAAGAAGCGAAGCAACATAGACGCCTATACGAGCAGTAATGGAGTACACGAGGCATATCGCTATCACACAGCTACACGAACCGCAACAGCCAAACACTCAAGACATAATTACTAACAAAAAATAATAGAAACACATGAGTAAAATAAGCTAGAAACAAACAGGACAGTGACAACTAAAACAAAGGACTTGTTTAATTAAAAGTTTCTTAAGGCATTGCAATTGATATGCCTGTAATATTGAATAGATCTCTTTCTAGCTCTGTCGTACCTTAGTACGTGGATGAGTTTTTGGAATGAAGATTCTCTTAGGAGGAAGAAATGAAATGATACAAAATTAAATAGAGCTTCTTTTAAGGGACGAATGCCAAGAAACCCTAACAGAAGGATAAAATACTAGACAATTATAAGGTCAACTAAAGGTTCTATTTGGTGTGCAATGTAATTTTTTCAATTTAGTTTCTTATCAAAGAAAAAAATGCAATAACTTAAATTGGTTTAAAATATCACTAAACCATTCAATAAATTAAAAATTAACTCTTTACTCGTACTACACTTCAAACAAAACAAAAAAAACAAGAAAAACAAAAAAACAACAAGTATTATACGACCGTAAGTTCGGCCGAAGGCCGAGCTTATTTGTACCCTCCACCATGGATTGCGATAGAAACTTACTTACTGAGACTGTCATCCACCATCGAATTGCGGTACTTTTTGCCGATTGACAAGGTATCTTTAAAACTTCCTAATACCGTAAACTTAAAATGGCCGTTTAATACGTTTAATAATTAAGTTTGACAAAATTTCTATAGAAATAAAAATTTTGACAAAATAAAATTTTTGACAACATTTTCTATCAGAAGTAAAATTTGGACAAAATTTTCTATGAGAAATACGATTGCTAAGAAAAATTTTCTTTAGAAATAACATTTTTGAAATTAAATTTTTACAAAATTTTTTCAAAATATTTAAAATCTTGAACAACACTTCTTCCTATAGAATTAAAATTTTGGACAACTTTTCTACCAGAAAATAAAAATTTGGCAAAATTTTCTATAGAAATAAAATTTGACAAAATTTTCTATAGGAATAACACTTTTCGACAAAATTTTCTATTAGAAATAAAATTTTGACAACAAAATTTTCTATGAAATAAAATTATTGTTGATTATTTTTGCCAAACCAATATCATGGGAATCGGTTTATATCGGAGGCTATATATATTATGGACCGATATAATACGATCATAACGGACCAACTTTGTGCATGGTTGTTGGAGATCGGATGAATTTTGTCCTCTAAGAGGCTCCGGAGTTCAAATCTGGGGATCGGTTTATTATGAGTGGCTTATATAATAATTATGGACCGATATGGACCATTTTTCATGGTTGTTAGAGACCATATACTAACACCATGTATCAAATTTCAGCCTGCTCGGTTTGAAATTTTCTTCTTTTTAGAGCAATCCGCAAGACAAAATTGGGGTCCGTTTATATTGGGGCTATACGTAATAAGCTGGACCGATATGGGACAATTTCTTGCATGGTTGTTAGAGACAATATTTAATACTACGTAGCCAAATTTCAGGCGGATCGATATGAAATTTGCTTCCTCTAAGAGCAATTGCAAGCCAATTTGGGGGTCCGTTTATATGGGGGCTATACGTAAAAGTGGCAACCGGATATGGACCAATTTTTGCATGGTTGTTAGAGACCATATACTAACACCACTATTACCAAATTCAGCCGGATCGGAAAAGAAATTTCCTTCTCTTTAGAGCAATCACAAGACAAATTTGGGGGTCCGTTTATATGGGGGCTATACATAAAAGTGGACCGATGTGGACCAATTTCTGCATGGTTGTTAGAGACAATATTTTAATACTACGTACCAAATTTCAGGCCGGATCGGATGAAACTTTGCTTCTCTAGAGCCAATCGCAAGCCCACATTTTGGGGGTCCGTTTATATGGGGGCCTATACGTAAAAGTTCGACCGATATGCGACAATCTTTGCCATGGTTGTTACGAGACCATTATTACTAACACCATGTACCAAATTTCAGCGGATCGGTTATGAAATTTGCTTTCTCTTAGAGCAATCGCAAGCCAATTTGGGGTGTCCGTTTATTATGGGGGCTATACGTTTAAAAAGTGGACTGATATGGCTTTGCAATACCCATCCGACCTACATCAATAACAAACTACTTGTTGCCAGTTTCAAGTCCGATAAGCTTGTTTTTCGTTCGGAAGTCTAGCGTGAATTTCACATGACGCACGGCACGGACCATGCTCAGAATCGACTCAGGAATATTTCACACGACCAGAATATATATACATTATGGCGTCTTAGAGCAATATTTCGATTGTGTCTACAAACGGAATGACATAAGTTAATTACCCCCATCCTATGTGGAGGGTGATAAAAAAAAAACACTTTACTCGGATCAAAGGTTTTGACATTACCTAAGGATTTTGTATTGCATTTCCTAACCAAAGATAGGTCTTCTTTATAATAATATATAATAATATGTTTTTAGGAAGCTGTCTGGCTTTAAATCTATGTTCTTTAAATTTAAAATTAGGATACAGATCATAATTTATTGAATTTTCAATCTCTTTTTGTGATAATATTAACAAACTATTCCAACATTACAAACGTACTTTCAACAGTATTTTTATACCCATTTCACTAGGGGTATAATAAGCTTGTCATCGTTTGTACACATCGAAATATCGATTTGACTATTAGAACGTACACTGAAAAAATATTTCATCTAATATTGGGAGATTTACACAACTACATTTATAACACACACATTTACTAATATTAAGCGACAAATTTCTTCAAAATAAATTGACATTTATTAAAGGCAAAATTTTTGATTACATTTTTGCTTTTCATTAAAGTTTAATTCTTGGAAATTTACGTCCTCCGTTACCAGTTCGTATATCCTTGAACTAAACAGCAAATTTTCTATAAAGCTAAAGAACAACGAACATTATTTAAAGAAACCGTTTTTAAATTAAGTGATTGACTCTTTAGGCATTCAAGATAAAAAAGCTTCGAAATAATAAACTATAGGACTTATTTTCGAGGGATTAGTTGCATCTTTTGTTTTAAGTAACAACAATTTTTCTCTACTTTTGAAGTAACTGGTAAATGTGCGCATTTTTAAACTATAATTTATTTATTACCGAACCGACTTTTTTATGCGATTTGTCTGTTTATTCAAAAGTGTAGAGGTACTGTATTTCCTCAAATATGTTTATATTCGGTCCATTGGTTTTGATAGAGCTCACATATAGACAGATTCTCTTGATTTGGCTTCTTGGCCACCGGCAAATTTTTATCGATTTTTTGGGATTGGATTGGCATTCCAGGAGTAACTTTATAATCCATAAACAAAAGTATTCCGAAAATGACTGTATAGAGCGGTCTCCCGATTTTACATCTAGAAATCAGCAATTTTTATTAGAGCTATTCGTGCGCCCTCAAGGTAAAGCGCGATTTACAATCTATTAGAATTTAGATTTCAAAGTCTATGAAAGGCGCGTATTTCGGATTTTCGGATCGGGATCCGGATTTTCTTGCGGCACTGAGACGTTTAGATTCCGAGAAGATTTTAAGGTAGGCTTCATGCCTATATAACGTTTTTAAATGTTTACTATCGATGACCGACAAATGCTACTAACAATCCAGCCGGATCAAAATCTCGCGCGACAACTTATGATACATGTTGGCAATGCTAAACACGTAAGGTTTTTATTCGGAGTTTTCAAAAAGCAAAAGGAGCTAAAACGGATTTTATTTGTTTTTGGTATATCCATACGTAACATATTTCCCTTGAGCAACTTCTTATATTAATCCTCTAATGCCCCCAATTTTTTTGCCAAGCTGCCATTAAATTTTCAATGTTACGACTACGAAAGCAAGAAAACTAAACAACGAAAATTTATTACGGTAAATACAGTATATGCTGCCAAAGCCTCTTGGAACAGTCTTTTAACTAACGTTTATCTTTATTTTACCCATTTTTGTCTCTATTTTACTAACCTTCCTTATTAAATGAAGACCGCCTAAAGCGCGGGCTTTGGGATTAGAAGGATTAAGTAGCGCCAGCCAACACTGAAAAAAACAGTGAACCCACCAGAAAAGAAACATCTTTAGTTATTTTAGAAATTTTTATGTGCGTGAAGATAATTGTAAATCTTAACTTCAGTCGATACACAACCAGGTAGTTTTGCCCTGCGCACCTAATGGTAATTACAATTCTGAGGAGACTAAAATTATTTAAATGAAATTCAGCCACTTTATCAACATATTTGCGCAAAAATTTTGGTATTAAACGCGAAAAGATCTTGACAATACTGATAAATGCAAGTTGTTGTCCATGTTCGAAATCGTCCGCATAAATATTAGTTTTCCAGCTATATTTTAAAAGTCAGTTCTGCTCCAACTTTGAAATAAAGTTAAACTACGCCCATCTGCTGCAATACCTGCTTCTCAGATTATTTGTATCAAATGAAAGCCTCTGATGAGTACTATTACAATCCAAGTGGTTGTTATTATTCGAAAGCATCACAGAAATATCGATTTTTATCAAAAAAACCTTACATTTTCTGGGGATGTTTTCGAAAATAAAAATTACTTTGCATTTGTTAGTACTCGTTCAAGAGCTTTTCATTGATTACCAAAAAATCATAGAAGCACGGTTCTTGCACAGGTGGGCACGGGTGTCCTATATTGTAACTTCGTGCAAACTAAGTTTCTTTTTGATAAAAATCGATATTTCTGTGATGCTTTCGAATATAACAACCACTTGGATTTATAGTACTCATCAAGAGCTTTCATTTGATACCAAAAAATCTAGAGCAGGTATTGCACAGTGGGCGTAGTTTAACTTTATTTCAAGTTGGACAAACTGACTTTTAAAATATAGCTGCAAAAACCTTAAAAATAATATATTATGGGACGCTTTCGAACATGACAACAACTTGCATTTATAGTCACTTGTCAAGAATCTTTCTTTAATACAAAAATATTTTTGCGCCAAATATGTTGAAATAAAGCTGACTGAAGTTGTCATTAAATATTTATCTCCTCAAATTTGATAAATTAACCAATTAGGTGCGCAGCAAAAACTACCTGGTTTGTGTCTCGCACTAGTTAAATTTTTACAATTTATACTTCACGCACATGAAATTTTTAATATATTTTTAGGAAAATTTTAACTTAAACAGTATTTACAAATTGCTGACATCCGCGCCGATATCACAAAAATAAGTACATATTTTTTCCACAAATTTCAGAAAATTTATTTAGACATCATTAATTTTTTTCATTATTAAAGAAAATTTTTGTAGTTTTTGAAAGAAAAAAATTGGAGTTCAAAATTGCAAGAATGTCTTTAGTGACATTACGAAGTTCATGATGGCGTACATTTAATACAAATTAACAAATTTAAAGAACTATTTTTGTGTGAAGTACGAATTTAGTAAAACTTGCTTACTTCATTTCGCTGTATAATTTTTTCCTATTTTCTTAGGTTCATTTAAGTAACGTACGCAAAAAAATTATTTAGAGCAAAGGAACTTTCTCCAGTATATAATAATCTCCATGAACTACAAAAAAAAAAAAAATTAAAGTTAATTTTGGCTTTAGGGTGAACTAAGAGAGTTCACTTTTTTTATTGAGTTGGAGATTCTCAATAAAATTATAGTTAATTCTAAAGAGCATTACACGTTTTTTGGAGAAATGTTCTAAATAACAATCACTCGGAAGCAATATGTGCAACTTAACCACGAATGAAGACGTCTTTTGAAATAACCAAGCAAAAATGAACACACTTAATATATTCACAAGTATAAATGTAATCACCCGATTTACATGTTAACTCACCATATTAGGGAAATACACCTTCTCTTAAAGAACATCAATAACCTAAAAATTAGAAACAAAATCATATAATTATTCACGACATAGTACTTTTGGATAAGGAAAATTGCCTTGTGTTGTGGAAAATGTCAGAAAAAAAAAACTAACAAAATTGAACTAAAAAAATATTAAAAATAGTTTAAAATGAGCTTCAGTTCATATTGATGGACATTTTTCTGGCGGTTCTCGTATATCATTTTTTCTTTTTTTTACACTAATATTTTGCTTGCATCTTAGTGTCGAGCATTTCTACGAGTCTAAATATTTCAATATCAGATAGGATAAAACGGGCGTTTTTTATTTTCGTAGCGTAGCGGTTAGCGAATGGTTTCCACAATTGTTTTGGCTTATGTGCAAGTGCTGCAAATTTTGCAGTGGTAAAAAGAAATTATGCGGTATTTTGGTTGCAGTCTTATCTGCTAATCCAACACATCCCATCAATGAAATGTATTCCTGCTTTCGACTCATTCGATGTTTTCCATTGCCAAATAACGCCGATGATTGTTCAAGCGGGCTGTGTTGTCAAGGTTGTAAAAGCCACCATGCCTACACGTATCCACCTTTACTGCTTACCTGTCATGTTGGACCGCCAAGGAGAAATGAAGGAAAATTTTAATTTGTTTGTAACAACATTAGTCCGTTGTCTATGTGCTGCTACCCTTCCCCTTCTCTCTTTGCCTAGTATGGCTGCGGTTCTGCAAAAGCACCTGCTGTTAGATATTCCCCCATAGATTTTCTTGACTGTTTGAGCTTCTTCACCTGTCCTTATGAATAGACATAAATAACATGTTTTGCGTTTGTGTTAACATTTCTCCCAACGTTCGACCCTCTCGTCCTTTAGATGCCTTAGTTCTTTCATTGGTTCCTGTGTCTGGGAACATGCGATGTTAGCGTAGGTGTTTCTACCACGAAACTATCCAGAGTGAAAGGTGTTTTGTGTTTTAATATATTTAAATGTATGACTCCAAGACTGCGCAAACATGCCGACCCGTTTGCTTTGCCATTTCGCTGAAAGTTATTAAATCAACACAAATTTATCATTACAACTGAACACAATCAAAAGCAAGCAGCCTCATGTTATCTCGAAACACATCTTGACGCCATTCCGATGACTTTGGAAGGGCGTATTGAAGTCATGCCAACAGTGTGGTGGCTTCGCACCCACCTTACACACTCTACAATAGATGTTTCGGTGTCATCTAACGCCCCTATCAACAACCATTGCGAGGTGGTATTAAGACGCACTGCACTGAGTGAATCCCTCTTTTTTGCTAAAGGACCGGCATGGTAGTGGAAGAAAGTACGGTGGCTTAAGATATTGCGTTTTTATGGAGAATCTGCATTCAAGGAGCTCGTGCCAATACCCCATTTCAAACAAACACCATCAAGTTCCTTAGGCTGGGCCAACAAATAGGCGAGATCAATAAAATGCAGACAGCATACAAAGTTAAAGCATATTTTGCGAAATGGAAAAGGACGAATAAAAGTAATGTGCAGAATTCAATTGGTTGGCACGATAGAAATGGCATCCTGGGAGTGTGGGGCCCAGTCCAAACTATGTCGAATAACGAATCAAATTTCATTATGCCATTACTGAAAAAAATATTGGTTTCGCGAGAGTTAAGATTTTCATGTCTTTTCAAGTTACGAATTGCAAATTTTGCTTCAGTATAGAAGACCGCATTTGCTCTAATATAAAGTTTTTTTCCTATTCTCTTTT
>PGFW01032282.1:16101-31772 GCA_003123925.1 Haematobia irritans | reverse complement strand
GTACGTATTGTTATTTCAATCGTAGTTGATTAACAGCGTATGTTTGTATGTATGTACGTATGTTATGTTCGTTGCAGCTCCTTTGTTAAGTGCAATCACTTTGGTTAGTATGGAGAAATATGACTGAGCATTTAAGACTTCACCACCACAATTCTTATTGTAGTTCTTTGGTCGTACATGATGTTGCCAGTGTGTTTGCTATAGTTGTCAGAGTAAATTTTGTTATTTTTATTTGAACGTTAACGTATGGATACTGTAGGTTGTCTTTATGGGCCCCCATCTAGAAAATATCCATTCATGTTCACTGACCGTCTCAAAGATTTCTAAAAATGAAAAAGAACTGCAATAATGATAGCAACCATTGACCACTACTATCATACCAGTCCATTTGTCTCGTATTATGGGGCCGATCATTGTACAGTGGTTTCAAAACGATAGTACATCGGTTCATAGCATCATGTTTCCGAATAGTAAGGGTTCGCCACTTCAGCCAAAAAAAAAAAAAAAAACCCAAAAAATCTACCAAAAGTTTGAGGAATATTATAGTCACAAAAAAATACACAAACAAACAAATCTTATTTGCCAAAATTTTATGTTCTAATAGAAAATTTTGTCAAAATTTTATCTTCTATAGAAAATTTTTGCAAAATTATTTCTGTCAAAATATTTAATTTCAATAAAAAATTTGTGGATCATTGTATTCTCTTTTTTGTCTGCAACATTTTGTTGTTCTATAAAAAATTGTAATTTCTATAAGAAATTTTGCAACAATTTTATTTTCTATAGAAAAAATTTCTGCAAAAATTTCATTTCAACAAGAACTTTTTGCAAAAATTATTTCTATAGGAAAGATTTTGTCCAACAATTTTATTTTTATAGGGACTTTTGTCAAAATTTTGGATTTGCTATAAAATTTTTTTCAAAATTTTATCTTCAATAGAAATTTGTGGAACATTGTATTCTTTATTCAGAAAAATGTCTTTGCCAAATATTATCTACTAGAAAATTTGTTGCTAAAGCTTCTTTTATTTTCCGCATAGAAAAATCTTGACTCTAACATTTTATTTTTATAAACAATGTTTGCAAAATAAATTATTTATTTCTATAGAAAATTATTTACAAAATTTTATCTCTATAGAAAATTTTTGTCAAAATTTATTTCTATAAGAAAAATTTTGTCAAAATTTTATTTCTATAAAAATTTTGTCTAATTTTTATTTCTATAGCAATTTTTAGTTCATTTCAACAATTTTTATTTTCTTACTAGAAAATTTTCAAATTTTTCTTGTGTTTATTTCTATATAGAAATTTTTTCAAAAATTTATATCTTCTAAGTAGAAAATTTAATCAAAATTTATGGTTTCAATAGCACATTTTTTCAAAATTTTGTTTCTATAGAAAAATTTTGTCAAA
Source organism: Haematobia irritans (assembly GCA_003123925.1). Lineage (NCBI taxonomy): Eukaryota > Metazoa > Arthropoda > Insecta > Diptera > Muscidae > Haematobia > Haematobia irritans. Next base: position 30,359 of record PGFW01032282.1, on the reverse strand, counting down.
ATTTTGATTTTATATAAAATTTTTCAAAATTTTTTATTTCATTATGAGAATAATTTTACAGGAAGAATTTTTATCCATTTACAAATATTTCTTGGCAACAAATTTCGTTTATAGTAAAATGTTTTGTCAAAATTTTATTTCTATTGAAAATTTGCAATAAGTTTTTATTTCAATAGATATTTTTGTCATTACAAATGTGTTATTCCTAAGAAAATTTTATCATTTCTTGAATTTGTCAATTTTATTTCTATAGAAATTTCCACATTATTTCGTAGAACATTTTTCTCAAAATTATTTCTATAGAAATATTTAATCAAATTTTTGTTTCCATAGCACCATTTTTTCAAAATTTTTTTCTAAGAAAATTTTGTCAAAAATTTTATTTTTTCTATAACAGAATTTTCATCAAATTTTATTTCTATAGAAAATTTAATCAATTTTGTTTCCATACAAAAATTTTTCAACAATTTTGATTTCTATTAAGAAAATTTGTTGTCAAAAATTTTATTTCTATGAGAAAATTTTTGTCAAAAATTTATATTTCAAATTAAATTTTTGTCAAAGAATGTTATTCCTATAGAAATTTTTATCAAATATATTCTAATGAAATTGTCCAAAACTTTACTTGAGAAAATTTTCATCTTGTGTCCAAAATTTTATTTCTATACAACTGCAAAAATATTTAATAAGAAATTTCTCAAAATTTTGAAATTTCAACGAAATCATGTGTTTCAGGAAAATTGTCCTCAAAAGATTTAATTTCTATTAAAAAAAATTTCAATATATTTATTTTTATAGAAAATTGTTACTTCAAATATTTTTCTTAAATTTAATCAATGTTCATAGCAATTTCAAATATTTCTAATCTCAAAAATTTTATTCTGAAATTTCTCTTATTTCTTAAGAAAATTTAATCAAAAATTTTGTTTCCAAAAGCAAATTTAATATTTTATTCTTAGAAAATTGTAAATATTTCTATCAAATTGTAACTATTCCAGGATTTTCTGTTGTTCCGAAAATTTTAATCAAATTTCTATTATAAATGTGGCAAAAATTTTGTTTCAAAAATTTTGTATTCTGTTCCATAGCAAAATTTTTTCAAAAATTTATATTTCTATTACAAAATGTTTGTCAAAAATTTTATTTCTATATAAGAATTTCCTCAAAATTTTATTTCTATAGAAAAATTTAATCAAAATTTTGTTTCACATGGAAAATGTCTCAATAATTTAATTTCTATAAAAAAAATTTTCTCAGATAATTTTATTTCTGATAGAATAAAATTTACTCAATAATTTTATTTCTATATAGAAAATTTAATCAAATTTTGTTTCCATAGCAAATTTTTTCAAAATAATTTATTTCTAAAATTTCTCTTCAAAATTATTATTTCTATTAGAAAATTTAATCAAAATTCTTGTTTCCCGGAGAAAAATTGCTCTCAAATTTAATTTTCTATAAGAAAATTTTCTCAATATTTTATTTCTATAGAAGAATTAGCAATCAAAACTTTGTATTTCAATAGAAAATTTAATCAAAATTTTGGTTTTCATCAGCAAATTTTATTCAAAAGAATTTTGTGTCTTCTATAGCAAACAATTTTGGTTAAAATTTTTATTTAAGAAAATTTGTCAAAATATTTAGTTCTATAGAACTTTTTTGTCAAAAAATTTATTCCTATTAGAAATTTTGTCAAAATTTTATTTCTATGAAAATCATATTTCTTACATCTCTCTTCAGAAATTTTATTTCTATAGTCAAAATTGTAATCAACATTTTGTTTTCCATAGCAACATTTTTTAAATAATTTCTTTTTCTAATAGAAAATTGTTATGTCAAAATTTTATTTCTATAAAATTTTCGTCAAAATTTTACATTTCTATAGAAAATTTAATCAAAATTTTGTTTCCATAGCAATTTTTTCAGAAAGTTTGCTTCTATGAATTTGCTTTTATTTCATGAAAATCTTTGTGTCAAAATTTTATTTCTAATAGAAATTTTGTATTCAAACATATTTTACTTTCAATAGAATTTTTGTCACAAAAATGTCATATTCCATAATAGAAAATTTTTAATCAAAATTTTCATTTCTAATAGAACAATTGTGTCAAAAATTTTATTTCTATAGAAAATTTTGTCAAAATTTTGTCTTCTCCATGCGAAAATTGCCTCAAAATTTATAATTTCTATTAAATAAAAAAATTCTTCAAATATTTTATTTCTATAGAAAATTTACCTCAAAATTTCTATTTCTAATAGAGAAAATTTACTCAAAATTTTATTTCTATAGAAAATTTAAATCAAAACATTTCTGTTTCTATAGCAATTTTTCAAATTTTTTTCTATAGAAAATTCTTGTCACAAATTGTTATTTCTATAGAAAATTTTCCAGAAAATTTTTATAGGACTTTTTGTCAAATTTTTATTCCTATAGAAAATTTGTCAAATATTTTATTTCTATAGAAACATTTTTGTCAAAATTTTATTTCTATAGAAAATTTTGTCAAAATTTTGTTTCCATAGCAAATTTTGTCAAAATTTTTTTGCTATAGGAAAATTTGTCAAAAGTGACAACGTTGATCATAAATCTTCTTCTCCGATGTTTTTTTTTCAAAATTGTTCCAGAAGAAACTTTTGTTCTTGTCCTCCATCTGATATTTTAGAGAATTACAAATTTACAATAATTCCCTCCGAAGTCAATAAAACAAACATTTTCTTTGCGAACCACAGTTCCCCACCAATTGTCCACCATATCGTATGCTTGATTTTTTGTTACGAATTTCTGTATGGTATACCCATACGTTGGGGCTAGCTTTACAAAACAAAAATGTAGACGTTGTGTCCATATGAGCAAGTACTGCTGCTGCAGCTGAACTTGGTTGGCGGCGACATGTTGTAGACATTGTCGCCGTTTCATTTAAATTTTTTTACTTATTGGCATAAGTCTTACGTGTATATAGAATGGACATTCATTCGTTGCTTTGCATGAAAATGCAGTGCATTGTCTATAGATTTTGGTGGGTTGTAAGGAAGTTAAATACAGCTAATAATACACTATGGGTGGTGTTGATGCATTTGTGTCGGTACATTCATAGCATTTGTCATTCGCAGCTGAATTTGATTTTCATTTTCTTTTTGTTGTTGTTGATAATTTTTTTACATACATTCAATTCAATCGTCTTTCCTTCTGTCTTCGGCCGACTACACTTTGTCCACAAGCAATGTTTCATTGTTTGCTTCGTTTGACTTGGCTAGCTTGTTGGTGTTGCATTTTATCTATTTTGTTGGCATGGCGAGGCTTATTATTGTTGTTGTTTTTGTTTCGCCCATATCTTTTTGTTTTCATGTGCATGACAAACTCAGAGGGAATTCCTTGGTTTTTTGTATTGTGGGGTCACAAGCCGCAAGTGGGAGAGAGAGCTTGGTGGGGGCTCACAACGCAACGTCGGGAGACGAGAGAGTAAGATGGCCACTAGAGAATTCTCCCCATATGCACTTTAATGACTGCATCTTAATGCACAATCAAACAAAACTACTCGGATCTGCCACAGACTGCTGGGAATGTTTACTCTGTGTGTTGTGTTGTTGCATATAGCGTGTTTTGGCCCTTTGCATTGCGATTAACCTGCTCACCCTCTGTATTTGTTTTACGTTCCTCGTTTAATCGGCCGGATACCCATGCACTTTTAAATCCTTTCATTCGGGTTTGAACCACGGCATTTATATTTTCCACAGTAATTCGCCTTCACCGTGTCGGGAACCACCCCTATGACTTGGCCCACTATTGCGGTCTCGCCTTAACTGCGTAAATTCGCTAAGCCACAACACTTAGAGGGTGTGGCCGTTGACACGGCGAAGTTTTCGTGCCACCGCCGTGATCCGCGTGTAGTCACGTGATTCGTGAATAATTTTGACATAAATGTCACGTGAATGGGTGCGTGAATGGGGACCCTGAACAAAAATGATGTCTGGGTCGATCCGTTGCCGGTGCAACTCAAATTCCTGTCTGAAGCTATGCGGTGGAGGGGCCGGCTGTAAACTTTCTTTCAAACTCGCCCTTACCCGACAAATTCAGCATTCACCCAAAACATTCCATTCCACGAACAATTCCAACGCTCACGACACAACATTCCACGCTTCACGAAGACAAATTCACTTCACGAGAATTCACACTTCACGAAAACTTCTACACTCACGATGACATTTCACGTTCACGAAAATTCACTCTTCACCGGAAGAAACTTCACGGTCACGAAGAAACTTCACATTCCTCCGGAAAAATTCACGCCCTCACGATTGAACATTCACGTTCGAACAATTAACAATCACCGGAGTTAATTCAGCCTCACGAGAACATGACCGCTTCACGCACCTATCTTACGCTCCTTGACCATCCCCTGCTCACTATTTACCAAAAATGCTTCCTCACGATCAAAAAGTCATGTATGGAATATTCCTGAACATACTAAAATTAGAAATTGTCTTGGACTCCTTCCATACTACGATTATTAAAAACACATTTTCATCATTTCATGTTTTCGCAGCTCAAAATTCTTTTTAATCACTCTAGCTTTTACAAAGTAGACTTTACTCGAGAATACCTCTCTTACTAAAAATTCTTCCAAACAATGTACACAGTTCTTACACAAGGTTTACAACCCTGGAGTTTTTAACCTACTAACCAAACACTCTCTTGTTGTTTTTTATAAACCACCTAAACAAATCTGCGACAAAACATGTGTTGGCGGCCACCACTGCAGGCGTCATTCCGCGGGCTTGCTACATCACTTGACCAATTACTTGCCTCTCCCTCCGCCATTCATTCCACGCGGTCCGTGGACATCCGGACTCCAGATCTAGCGAGCGGTCCGCATCGTTGAAGCCAAATCTCCGACGAACACAAGCTCATCCGATATACACTCACCTTAGATACCTACACACCTCGCTGTCGTAATTTTCAACTGCCTAGGTGGGACCTCGTACTCTACAACCCATACCGGTCCCCACGTCATCTTGGCTACCGGAAGAGCACAATTAATCCACTATGCGGTCTCCCCTCATATCGTATATATACCAACCCGCCGACACCCCACACGCTCCGACACTCTAAGCAGCCGAACGCACTGGCGCTATTCATGATCTGCTCTTGAATGTATGATTTAGAGGAAATGCCACAACACACACAATTTAAGTAGTTTTGGCCGGTGCTTATTGCTAGATATGTCGAGGACAACCATTCGACGAAAGATTAGTGTTTCTATGCATTCAAAGACATTTTCTGCCGCAAAAAAAGCCAGTGATCTATTCGCTATTCTTCGTGATAACGAAGGTCAGATTGTTTATGGCTATTGATAATTCATGTGATTATATGATCTTTGACTACCATTTTTAACATAAGCCAGCATGTTTATTTTTGATATTGCCAGATTAGATATCAATAAGCAGAATTAATACGGCAGAACACAGAAGCCCCTGCGACCTCCCCCTCCCCCGCCTCCTCGCCCTGCCCCCGGCTCGTCCGGCGCCCATAACCTGATTTCTTCCAGCCACTGTTCACATGCACATTACCTCTGCTTGGTTCGGTCCGCGTCCGAAACTTATTTCTTAATTTGGAGCGCACATAATATATTTATACCATTATTTTGTTATTTATAATTAATTGGTTTCTTCGATGAAGGTAACTTATGCAAGAGTTCACACTCATTCTTATGTGCTTTCCTGATTACTCTATATTATTAGTTGGATTTTTGTTTTGCTTTTACACGAAAAATGGAAATCAGTAAAATATTTCCAATCGAAAAGTTGATTTGGAATTTAAAACGTAACCAATTATTAATAACTTATAAAATCGTAACTACTGTAATCATAATACAATAATAAACCCAACCTAAGAGGAGCTTGGAACCGTTTTACAGTTGCTTTAAATTGAAAACTACTCAAATATACAAATTAACAATTTTTCGGAATTAATTTGGTTTATTGGGTTCATAAATTTGGGCTTAAATCTGAAAAAAATATCTACTATAGTATAATGTAAATTATGCTAATTATAATATATAAAAATAAATAAGTAACATATACACTCATAAATCATGGATTGCCTCAATTAAAATTAATTAATTTTCGACCATAATCAATTCAATTAATTGAGGTGTGTGAGGTTTTACATTTTGATTTGATTAAAATGTTAATTGTATATGTAATTTTTTTAATTGAGCTCGTTTCAACTTCAGATTTTTAATTGAAATATTTTGCGATTCTGTGGTGGGTAGCTACATTTTTATCACAAGCGAGAGTGAGGTAAGTTTTTAGTTTTGTAGAGCTGATTAATAGTCGTTAACCGGAGCGTGATGATACATCACGTGAGCGTGGCTGTGAATTAGTTTTTATGAATCACGTGAATGCTGCGGAGTTGCCATTGTGTACATCAGTGAAGCGTCGTGAATAGTTTTTATGAATGGTGGGTTGTGCGTGAAGTAGTTTTCGTAATGTGCTCGGTGAACGCTGCGTGAGTTGCATTTTAGCATCCGTGGAGGGTGCCCGTGAATACGTTTCTTTTTAGAATCGTGGTTTGATGGAAGTTACGTTTCATTGTTCAGGTGAACGTGCGGTGAGTAGCTTTTTTTTCAATCGTGTGAGGTGTGCGTGAAAAAGTTTGTTGTCGTGACCGTGGCGCTGAGTAGTTTTTTCGAATCGTGACGTGTGCCGTGAATAGTATTGTTGTCGTGCGTTGTTAGTCCCGTCGTGCGCGTGCGCGTAGTCACTGTATTCTGCAATCGTGAGATGTTTATCTTTGCCATCGTTTTTGGTTGTGAACGTGCGTGGAGCGCTCGAATCAATAAAAACCTTTCGCTGCGTGAATCGTTACGATCTTATTCTTGGCGTGCGTGAGGTGTGGAGCAATTCAAAAACGAGGCTGTGGCGTGATGTGCTTGATATACGATCATTCGTGAGCGCCTGCGTGATGTGAATGCCAATTAAAAACGGCGCTGTGTGATCGTGCGTGACATGTTACGATTCGCTTTCGTGGGCGTGCCGTGAGGCTGGTGAGCAAATTTAAAAAGGCTGCGTGATCGTGCGTGAATGACATTTTGAATTTGTGAGCTGTGCTGGTGAGGTGCGTGAAAAATCCCTCACGCGCACACCTCTAGCCATCATATCTGTGGACGAAATTGTTCATTGATCATTGATGAAGAGAATGCAATTTTATTGTTGTTGTTCCTCATTCATGATGGTAAGCATCATCTACATTTGATTAAATATAATTTTGATGTCGCTTTTATTAGGTTGTATTGAATCAACACTTATACATCATACACATTCATGTTGTTTGTGTATGTTATGACTTTATGTGTAAACATATTGCACACTTGCGTCCTATTTAAGTATATAGCGATCGTGCATGTCTATCTTATTGTCATTAATGATTTAATTGATAATTGGTACTGATGATGGTTAAGATTATTTTTATTTCGAATCTTTATGTTCGCTGATGAATCTAACGCAAATTTGTTTTTGAATATGTACGGTAAGGTATAATAAAATGGGGTGCAAAAGAAAAAATAACAAATTTGTGTTTTTTATATAAAATGTGATTTATAGATTTCACTACGACCATCATAATATGTTTACCGTTAACCATCTTTATCCAATCTTGTATATTCATAATGTTTCGTAATACATAAAATACTGATATACCTATGTTATCCAAAGCATTTATTGTTTACTTTCATTTTAATATAGTATAGTCTTTACCATTTCGGGCGCTGAGGTGTGTTCCTTATTATCGTTATTGGACCACCGTTCGTATTTTATTTTTAGAAAATCTTTTTTCGAGTTTGCTATTTTCTTTTATTAATAAATATTTAATTGTAATTTTCGGTTTGCTTGTCTTTCTCTGTTTAGTCGATTATTGACCAAATAAAAGTGGTATCGTTGTTCCATCGTATATAGCATTTTTGTAACAAGTATGTTTTAGGTTAGTTAGTGGCAGCCCGATGTTTCATGGCGTCACTTATGACATTCTAGTTTCCCATGTGATACCATCAGTTCGGTGAATTCTCTCTTTCACTGTGCTTGCTTCCGATCCACTGTTAAGCTCAATTGTTTATGTTCCTTTTTATAGCCGAGTCCGAACGGGCGTTCCATCATTCCAAGTGAACCATTAGAGAAGCTTTGAAATCCCTGCAGAAATGGTCACCAGTGATTACTGAGGTGGTTGATTACATCCCACCGCTGAAAACTTTTTGAGTTTCGGTCGTAGCAGGCAATTCAACCCACGACCTTGTCGTATGAAGGCGGGCATGCTATTAGTTATACCCATTGCACCAACGGGTGCCCTTGCAACAAGTAAAATGCCGACTAGATCAATAGTCGTTTTGCGGTAAAATTAACAATTAATGGTTCGGATTTTTGTAGTAATTATCTATTTAATCTCGGATTCTGGGCCGATATTCAAATGTCGACAGAAATGCCATTTATGGTGTCGATTTTGCGCCGACAAGAATACTAGTTGTATATCCTATTCAGATACAAAATTCCAATTAATTCGATTTTAGATTGATAAGTTTTCGTTTCGATATTAATATATGCGTATTTGGATTCAAATTTAATATTATTATTGATTGCAATAGGTTATGGTCTTATATGTCCAACTTCATTGCACACAGAAAAAAAATTCTGATTCATAAGGGAAATTAATTTATGCATTATTATTTTTTCTTTTTAATTTTTTTTGGCATTAATAAAATTGGCAAATTAAATTTTATTTGATTCATTAGCTAATCTTCTTATAATTATCATGTTATATATTATAAATTTAATGATGTTTTTAAATTCAATAAATTTTATGAAAACTTAAGTATTTTATCTTAATGATTTATCTGTTCCACTATGTAGCTCCTTAAGCTTTAGAACTGCCAGTTACGAAAATAAATTGCAGATATCCTCCCTCCGGTTTACATTTAACTGAAAATTTTCAGCTATTGAGGTTCCTAACTGAATATGGAACTTATATAACCAAGATGTAGGGAAGTCCATGGTGATGTTTAAAAGTTCGTTAGTAACGTAGCAACTAAAAGAGCTTAAAAATGGGGTACGTCTTCCGAGTTTGATTAAAAAATTTTAATTTCCATCATTGTTTTTGCATACCCTCCAACTGATAGGATGCGGGGGTAGTATTAACTTTTGTCATTCCGTCTTAACACAGTCGAAATATTGCTCTAGCGACCCCATAAAGAGTAGTATTATGTCTGCGGTCGGTGGTGAAATTCTGAGCGATCTGAGATGTCCGTCCGTCCTGTCTGGTTGAATCACGAACTTCCGAACGAACCAAGCTATCGACTTGAAACTGGCCGACAAGTTTATTGTATTGATGTAGGTCGATGGTTGCAAATGGGCCATATGTCCACTTCTTACGTCGTGATAGCCCCCGTATAACAACGGATTCCCCAAAATTTGCTGCGATTGCTCTAAGAAGAGCAATTTCAGTCCTGTCCGGCTGAATTTGGTCAATGGTGTTAGTATATGTCTCTAACTCCATGTCAAAATTGGTCCACATTCGGTCCATATTATATATAGCCCCCATTATAAACGACTCCCCGATTTGGCTTGCGATCGGCCTCTAAGAGAGCATTTCTTCCGATCGGCTGAAATTGGTCCTTGGTGTTGTTATGGTCTCTTTAATAACCATCAAAATTGGTCTACATCGGTTCAATAATATTATATATAGCCCCCATATAATCATCCCAGCCTTTACTGCCGGACGGGCTCATGGAGACCAAATTCTTCTGAATGCCAGTTCAATGGTTTGGCTACTTTGGATTGTTTAATATATGGCCAACTTTCCCATGCAAATTGGTTGAATCGGGTATTTATATATTAGCCCCCCTTATAAACCGATCCCAGATTTGACTCTGGAGCCCCTTTGAAAGAGCAAAATTCAACCGATTCTGTTGAAAATCTGGTACGTGCATTTTATTAGTATGGTATCCAACGGCGAACCATGCAGGAATTGGGTCATATCAGTCCAGTAATTCATATACTCCATACTAAACGAATCCCCAGATTTTATAAAACCTACCGAATGGCAGCTTGTTTTTGGTTGTAGTTGAAGTACAGGTGTATGATACTTGTGTAAGCTGTTGTAATGTTTAAGCAAATTTTTTCGTATACTGGATCTGTTCTACTCGAGTTAATCTTTCTTTTTACAGTGGTAGTTGTTAAAAGTATATAATACATGTTAGCTTAATACTTTTTATACATGCGACAATAAGTCCCAAATGTTTTTAATAAAATTCTAGTATGAATCCAATAAACGTTATTGTGTGTTCACTATTTTATGATCTATTTGCTGCCTATATACTCATACATACTTTTTATATAGCTCTCGCGCGCGACTTTCATATAACTGCTCAATTAAGAAATCTGCTCGAGTGGCGGTAATTGGTATGTTTGGGAAACTTGTCAAAGTTTCTCTGTTTGATAGAATGATCAATATATCCATCGCGTGAGGTGTTGATTCTCTCAGTTTGAACTTTGTAGTGATTCGCGCTAGTAGAATTTATCGTGAGCTGTGATTTTCTAAGAATAGTAGATGCTCTCTTCGGAAGTGAACGGTAGAATATTATTGAGTGACGAGTGTATTTTTTCCTTCATATGTTTGGCCTATAAGTGGAACCACGTGAATTTCCTTAATGTGAGTGTTGTTAGTTTTTTTGGAGACACAAATTCTTTTAAAACACAATATTTTTTGAGTGCAAGCAGTCCTTATAATGTTTCAGTGGAACTAGCATAAATTTTCGGGACATGTACTATGTTAATTCATGTTAGAACATATTATGTTTGGACATAAAATGTTTGATATTGAATTAGTTGGTGGTTGTTGCTGCGCCTTCTGTTATTACCAATTACATGTTATTTTTCCGTTGGCAATTGGTTTGTGATTCACGCCGATACTTCTGTTTCATCTATGCAAACTTGGTGTCGGTCCGCTGTTCGATTCCGCCGGTCCGGGCCAAATTTAAAATTAAATAAAGAAAATCATGAACAATTTAAGAACTTTCTTCTACAATGTTTGTATTACGAATAAAGGTGCTAGAAACTAAAAATTCTGCGTGGGAGTGAGATGATGGTGAATTCGGGAGTGTAAGCTGGACCTAATTTTTCGTGAGCGTGAGGTAATTCTGTCTTACAGTAGTAGGCCGATGAACATTATTTCAATTTGTGAATGCGTGAATTTTTTTTCTGGTCGAAACAAGGTGGGTGTATGATATGTTTTTTGGACCTGTAGGTGTGAATTTGAATTAACCATGATATTATTTTTATTCTCTCGGAAATTCATTTCAGTAACAGAAATATGTTGATATGTATCAGCGACGATGCGCCGCATCTCTAAATCTTTTTGTTCTAGTACACTATCACAGTATTTGATGTCACGTGATATGGTCATTTTATTTTGTTGCGAAGGAATTTCTTTGTTTACACGCGCCATGTGATCACGGTGATATCGATACTTATTTTGTTTGTGTCGTGGCAGAGCAACACCTCTTGCTTTATCGATAGGCAATATACAGTAATTTATATTACACCTCGTTCAGGTCGAGGATCGCTATATGGTGTCTTTTTTTTGATACATAGGCAGTTCCTTGAATTGTAGGCATCCGGATTGGATGCAAATTTAACCTTGCTAGAAAATATGTTTGGGAGACATGCTCTCAAGACTAACGAGTCGCAAGAATCTTTAAACTCATGTATATTGTAATAAACAGAACCAAACAAGATTAAATGAACAGAGAAATACTGAAAACATAATACACGGAAAGCGGTATTCTAATGCGCGCAAGCCTCAAAACACTATATCAAAACACACACGATGTAAACCATTCACCTAGCTATCTGTGGCATCCAGTATTTTTTGTTATGTAATATTTAGAGAAAGTGATCAAATATAATTAATATTCGTAGTGGGACTTTATCTATGTACTACGCAATAATTGGATTCGTTTTCTCTCAATCTCTGGAGATTGTGCCACACATACAAATAAACCAATAGAGTATTTCCCTTTCTTGGTTGTCACTGTTCAGTATTGGAGAACAATAGTGTATGGGTGCGAACCAATAAAACAACAACACTGTAGCTCGCCATGATAGCAGCAGCAGATAGATTTATCGATACAGCGCGATTGTGAACAGCAAAAGCTAGCAATGTCAGGAGGATAGACAATCGAAACTGCATTGCTTGTGGAGCCAAACCGAGTGGCGCCGATCGGTCGCGCGAGACGGCAAGGAGGTTTAGACGATTGAACGAGATGCCCTTGAATGACTATGTTAAAATATTATACCAATCAAAGAAAATGAAAGTGCATCAGCTGCGGCATGAAAATTTGCAATATGACGTTTAGTCAGGACAGAAGATGGCACGCACATCGCCGAGATTATGGGTAATCGGTCGGCGCGTGGCGTGTGCTGACACCTCTGCGCGCGCTTAGAGCCCCAGAGCGCGACCGTGGCTATAGACGCAATGCACTGCATTTTCATGGCGCCGAAGCAGGAGTCTCGAGGAGCGATTGAACTGTGTTCCAATTGTTTATACGTACAGATTATGCAATAATATAAAATAAGCACTATTAGGAATGACAGACTGGGAAAATGCTCTGAGAACATGTGCGGGGGCTCGGCGGCGAGAACGAAGCATTCGGCACGTGCAGCAGCAAGTACTTCATGCTCATACAAATGACACAACGTTACATTTTTGTTTTGTAAAGTAAAGCTCCGCGTTCCAATAGTATGGGTTACTAATATCAGTTACTTGATAACAATAAACATGCATCTGAATATGGGTGGACAATTGGTGGGAACTGTGGTTCGCATGAGAATGTTTGTTTTATTGACTTCGGAGTTATTGTATTTATTGCTGCCTAAAAATTTATCAGAAGTGGCAGGCACAAGAATATAGCAGAGTTCTCTCCTGGCGCCATTTTGAAAATAAAATATGGAGAATAAGATTTATGATCATTGGCGTTGTCAACTCTTTGACCAATATTTCCAGTATGTTGCACAAAATCCATTATAGGCTAGAATTACGATAATTTTGACTAATGAATTATTGCTTTATTGGAAATACAATTACCTAAATATTTGAACTAATTTACCTTATAGATAATATAATTGTGACATGAATTTTTCTTTTGAACCGAAATAAAACTTTTTGCAAATTATCTATTATGATAAGGAACATTGAACTCAAATTCCTTAGTAATAAAATTTTATGAATATATGTAATCAATCGGGATTCCGCGCAGCGATGTTTTTTAAGGAGTTTTTTGTAAGGATAAACGACACCTTCGAAACTCGGTAGATCGTTGTCGTAATGATTAATGCAAGGTTTGGTAGTGTAGGAAGAGGTAGGACGTTTGCGTTAGTATCGACTTGAACTTAATCGGCTTTGTTGATCTTATCTATACGCGTATACTTGCTTTTGATGATAAGGCTGTATGAAAGCTTTTCAGGTATTGGGTTCTCCTCATGCACATCACAGATTTTAGCTCTTAATTTTTCTTGGAGGAGACCGGCAGATTAGTCTCGGATATGGCAGTTGCTCTGGGAACTCGTTTCGCGGGTGCGCAGGGCTTCATATTGGTACCCTATATTGATTGTTCGTTGTATTATACTGTGATATTGTAATGTTTATTTGAGAAGGTCTCTGCTGCGGTTACGAGTGTAGGTTACTCTATATTCGTCGACGATTTGAAATTGCTTGCCTAAACTCTGTCTCTGTATTACGATCATAACATTTATACAGGAATAGGCTGTGAATATCTTTGAATTTTTTGGAGCTATAAGTGGACTCGGGTGTCAGAGGGACTCTCTCATTTGATTGTATCATATAATATTTCATTAGCAGCCTATGTTCAGTTTGGTGATTTTTGGATTTTGTAACTTATCGTGTTGCCTGAAATTTTCTGCGAATCTTACAACATGATTTTGAATATATTTGTTTTATATGTTAATATTGTATGGAAGGGTCTTAGGGGGTTTTTATACATTGGAACTAAATCTCTCTCTTCAAGGAGAGTTTTCTTTTGATTGGTTACCATTCTCATTAACCAGATTTATAGAGTCAATCCGGAGGAATTATGCGTTTCTTTTTTACCTTACGGGATTTAGCCTTTCACAAAAAGTTATTTATCAAATTCTTTTTTACTTGGGTGGAGTTATTCTTCTTTACCTAGAACAAAAAAACAGTCTATCCTTTCTTG
>PGFW01032271.1:18309-29654 GCA_003123925.1 Haematobia irritans | reverse complement strand
GAAAACAATTTCATATAGAAATAAATTGAAAAATTTCCTATAGAAATAGGAAATTTTGACACAATTTTCTAAAGAAATAGAATATTTGACAAAAATTTTCTATAGAAATAAAAATATTTGACAAATTTCTATAGAAATAAGATTTTGACAAAATTTTTATATGGAAATAAAATAATTTTGGATTTTAAAAATTATTTTTTACTTTAATCAGATAAATTTTGACAAAATATTCTATTTAGAAAAAAAATTTTTGACAAAATTTTTCAATAGATATAAAATTTTGACAAATTCAATAGAAATAAAATTTTGACAAAAATTCATATAGAAATAAAATTTTGACGAAATGTCCTATAAAAATAAATTTGTAGCAAAATTTTCAATAGAAATAAAATTTTACAAAAATTTATAAAGAAATAAAATTTTTGACAAAATTTTCTATTAGAAATAAAATTTTGACAAAAAATTCCTATAGAAATAAAATTTTGAAAAAATTTTCATATAGAAGAGAATTTTGACAAAACTTTCTACAGAAATAAATTTTGAGAAAATTTTTCTATTGCAAATAAAATTGAAAAATTTCTATAGAAATACAATTTGGAGAACAATTTCTATAGAAAAAAAAATTTTGTCAAAATTTCTATAGAAATACAATGTTATAAAGAAATAAAATTTTTGACAAAAATTTTATAGAAATAAAATTATGACAAAAATTCCTTATAGAAATAAAATTTTTTGAAAAATTTTTACTATAAAGAGAATTTTGACAAAACTTTCTACAGAAAATAAAATTTGACAAAACTTTCTACAGACAATAAAATTTGAGAAAATTTTCTATTGAAATAAAATTTTGAGAATAATTTTCTCAAAAAAAAAAATTTTGTCAAAATTTTCTATAGAAATAAAATTTTGATTCGATAAAATAAAAGAAGGAAAGAAAATAAAATTTGTAAAAAAATTTTATAGACATAAAATTTTGATAAAATATTCTTCAGACAAAGTTTTCTTATAGAAATAAAATTTTGACAAAATTTTCTTATTTAGAATAAATTGCTGACAAAATTTTTTATGGAATACAATTTGACAAAATTTTCTACCAGAAATTAAAGTTTGACAAAAATTTTCTAATAGAAGTAAAAAAATTTTATTAATTTTATGCGTAAAATTTTCTTTCAATGTATTGGCTAGATTAAGATGTTGGCACGATTACAAACCGTGTTTTGTCTTCTTGGACAATAATATCTCTAATTAGTTTTTCGTATTTGGTCGGAGAAGGCTCGTCCCTTTTTTTAATATAATAGCGCAAACTAAACTTCTTCGATTTACTTACAGGGAACCTGGAGAAGGTGAGTAACTGCGTTATAGAGATTTTGTGATTTTTTCGCATATCTGTCAAGGAGATTATACCTTTTCCGTTGTCACATTTTTTTTTTAATTTTTAAAGTTTCGCGGGTTCTTGAAATATACAGGGAACGTATGATCTTAAAGCAAATAGCATGACTTCCAACCAATATCTGCTGATGCAGGGTTGCCAATTTTGTCGATGACGATTTTTTTTTAAAAATAGACAATTCGATTTTATTTTTTTTTTTTTTTCTGTCTCGAAGAGACATAAAGAAGCGGAGCTAATCCTTTATACTCATTGTATAGGGAGTTAAAATTTTTAAATTTTACTTTTTCGAGTTGTCAAAAACACGTTCAAATAAATGATGGTTTTTCCATACTCCACAGCAATGTGGAAATGTTTAATCAGGCTAAAACTAAAATTAGAAAGCCAGCTGGCAGAATAATTCATTGGAATGAATACAAACAGATTGACCTAAAATTAAAAAACTCTTGTTGTTTTTGACTATGATTTACTCAGATGGTGATCAATAAAAAAATTTATTAAATGATTGATAAAATTCTAGTACAGTTAAGAAAAAAATAAGTACTGGCACATTGTTTTATCTGATTAAACCTTCGCGTTTTGGAAAACACGGGTCTTATCAGATAAATACTATGTGCCTAATATCGTACTTTATTTTCTTTTTCTACTGCCTACCTAGAATTTTATCATCATTTATAATTTTTATATCACACTTCTGAGTAAAATCATAGTCAAAACTAACAGAACGTTTTTTAATTTTAGTCATCTTTTGTATTTCATTCCAATGAAATTATTCTCCAGCCTGGCTATACTAATTTTTAGTTTACCTGATTAAACATTTCCACATTTGCTGTGGAGTATGGAAAAAACCATCATTATTGAACGTGTTTTTGACAAAACTCGAAAGTATAAAAATTTAAAAATTTTAACTCCCATATACAATGGCAGATATAAAGATTAGCTCCGCTCTTTATCGTCATTCTTCGAGACAAAAATCGGAATTGGTCTATTTTTTAAAAAAATCGTCAATCGACAAAATTGGCAACCCCTGCCCATTCACAGAATATATGTTGGAAGTCATGCTATTGCTTTAAGATCATACGTTCCCTGTATATTTCAGAAACACCGGCGAAACTTTAAAATTAAAAAAAAAATGTTGACAAGGAAAGGATATATCTCCTTGGACCAGATATCGAAAAATCACAAAATCCTTATAACCAGTTACTCAAGGGCGCGCGCTTCTCCAAGTTCCCGTTACAGTACAATCGAGAAGGTTTAGTTTTGCGCTATTATATTAAAAAAGCGGACGAGCCCTTCTCGACAAATAACGAAAAAACTAATTTAGAGGGGGGGATATTTTGTCAGAGACAAAAACACGGTTGTCAAATCGTGCCACATCTAATCTACCAAACATTTGAAGAAAAATTTACCATAAATCTATAAAAATTTTTTACTTCTACTTAGAAAATTTTGTCAAACTTTATTTTCTGTAAAAATTTGTCAAATTGTATTTCCATAAAAAATTTAGCTCACATTTTTATTTCTATAGAAAATTTTGTCAAAATTTTTATTTCTATAGAAAACTTTGTCTAAGAATATTTTATCAAAATTTATGTCTAAAAATTTTTTACAAATTTTATTTCTTTCCTTCTTTTTATTTATTCGATCAAAAATTTTATCTATAGAAAATTGACAAAATTTTTTTTTTGGAAAATTTTCTCAAAAATTTTATTTCAAATAGAAAATTTTCTCCAAAATTTTATTTCTGTAGAAAATTTTGTTTCAAAATTTTATTTCTGTAGAAAGTTTTTTGTCAAATTCTCTTTCTATAGAAAATTTTTTTCAAAATTTTATTTTCTATAGGAATTTTTTGCTCAAATTTTATTTCTATAGAAAATTTTCAAAATTTATTTCTTTATAACATTGTTTTCTATAGAAAATTTTGACAAAATTTTTTTTCTATAGAAATTTTCTCCAAATTTATTTCTATAGAAAATTTTTCTCAAAATCTTTATTTCAATAGAAAAATTTCTCAAAATTTTAATTTCTGGTAGGAAAGTTATTTGTCAAAAATCTCTTCTATTAGAAATTTTTTCAAAATTTTATTTCTATAGGAATTTTTGTCAAAATTTTATTCTTATAAAAATTTACTGTCAAAATTTTATTTCTTTATAAAATTTTTGTAAAATATATTTCTATTTGAAAATTTTGCTACAAATTTATTTTATAGCGACATTTTCGTCAAATTTAATCTATATGAATTTTGTCAAAAATTTTATTTCTATTGAAATTTTGTCAAAATTTTATATCTATTGAAATTTTTGTCCAAAAAATTTTTTTTATAGAATATTTTGTCAAAATATTATTGATTAAAGTTATATTTAATCAATATTTTTATTTCATAAAAAAATTTTTGTCAAAATTTATTTCTATTAGAAGAATTTTGTCAAAATTTTTTTCTATAGAAAATTTTTGTCAAAATTCTATTCTTTAGAAAAAATTTTTTGTCAAAATTCTATTTCTATAGAAAATTTTGTCAAATTTTATTTCTTAATAGAAATTTTTTTCCAAATTTTTAATTTCTATAGCGAATTTTTGTCAAAATTTTTATTTCGTTTAGAAATTGGTTCAACATTTTAATTTCTATAGAGAATTTTGTCAAAATTTTATTTTTATAGAATTTTTTTTTCAAATTTTATTTCTTTAGAAGAATTTGGTAACATTGTATTTCTATAGAGAATTTTATCAAAATTTATTTTTATAGAAAATTTCTTAAAATTTCTATTTCTTTTAGAAAATTTTCTCAAAATTTATTTCTATACAAAATTTCTCCAAAATTTTATTTCAATAGAAAATTTTCTCATAAACTTTATTTCTATTAAGAAAAATTTTTGTAAAATTTTTATTTTATTAAAAAATTTTGTAAAATTTTATATCTATAGAAAATTTTGTAACAATTTTTTTTTTATAGGACATTTTTGTCAAAATTTATTTCTATAGGAATTTTGTCAAAAATTTTATTTCTATTATGAATTTTTGTCAAATTTTATTTCTATTGATTTTGTCAAAATTTATATTCTATAGAAAATTTGTCAATTTTTTTTTTAAAGTATATTTTATCAATACTTTTATTTCCATTAGAAAATTTTGCAAAATTTTATTTCTATAGCAAAATTTTGTCAAAATTTTATTTTCTGTAAAACTATTTTTGTCAAAATTCTTTTCTTCGAAAATTTTCGTTCAAAATTCTATTTCTATAGAACATTTTTGTCAAAAATTTTATATCTTTAGAAAAATTTTTGTCAACATTTTATATCTATAGAAAATTTTCTCAAAATTTTATTTCTATAGGATTTTTTGCCAAAAATTTATTTCTATAGAAAATTTCGTCAACATATTTATATTCTACAGAAAATTTGGCCAAAATTTTAATTCTATAGAAAATTTTGTCCTAAATTTTATTTCTTATAGAAAAATGTTGCTCAAAATTTTTATTTCTATAGAAAACTTTTGGAAACTTTATTTCTATAGAAAAAATTTTTGTCAAAATTTATTTCTATAGAAAATTTTGCCAAAATTCCTCTGTCTGTAGAAAATTTTGCGAAAAATTGTATTTGTCTATAGAAATTTTGTACAAAAATTTGTTTTCTGTAGAAATATTGGAATACTTTTTAATATGGATAGAAAATGTTTTGCAAATCTACCAATTATCAAAAATTCTACAATCTAACAAACTGTTAAAAATAGCTACTATTTTTGTAGAATTCTACATCTGTGGCCAAACCTAAAGTATCACGAATCGGGAACTTTTCTTTCAATATTCAAAATTTGTCCCCCAACCTAAGATCGAAAAATAAAGCTTACGGATCGTGCCTAGATGCCAACTCTCATCTTTCCCTTTAGAAATGTCAAGCAAATCGGAAGAATTTTGGTCAAATTACTTAAAAACGGGCAAGTTGGAGGTACTCCTCCCTGTCCAAATTAAAAAAAACAGGTACCGCAATATTTTTCAGAACGATGCCCCACGTCGATCTGTAAAATTTCAATCTAAATCGGATACCTGGAATATTTTAATACACTCTCCTACCACTGATCATTTTTTCGCAATATACAAAATTTCGTATTTAGGAGGAGATTATGGCTTACATGACATTCAACCAGATATCGCCCGCTGTAATGTCTGAGGAGAATCTTGATTACACTCACGAGCGGAGGAATTGGGAACTAATGTTTGCTATTTTCTTGCACATTATTGCTACCAATGTGTGTAGAAGAGGAACCCAGAAAAATATGTTAATAACAACCCAATATTTACCACTTCTGCATCCACGGCAGCAACATATGTACGAACGTGTGCACCAGCTGTCCTCTGTAAATACCTCATCGTCTAGTCTTTTGGAAAATTGTTTCATTGTCGTATTCATGTATTGGTTCTGTTTGCTGCCATAAAGCTCGTGATGTTATCACGACAGCAAGGATGTGACTATAGGAAGACTATACTAAAGTCAGCATCCTCAAACAAGAACCCAATAAACAGCGGAAAAAAGAAAAACGAAAAAGAACAAGCAAAATGAAGGCAAAGCTTATGAATATAGAGAGCAGAGAGAAAGAAAGCAATGAAAGCTAAAGGATGTATATCAAATAGTTGCAAAAAGGGATTAATGATATTGCAATTGCAATATGTTTTTCTTGCATTTGTTTTATTTTGTTGCTGTTCTTTGGCCTCTACGTGTGATTTTCATAAATATCGAGCGAATGGATTTAATCACTATTTGGGGCCTTGTCGAGAACTAAGCCTTGGATATGTCCCAAACTATAAATTCCATTATCGCTGAAGCTGTATTTCGTAATTTGAACATTAGAGTTACAGTGGATTAGGATCACGATTGCACTCGTGCCAAAGATAATTCACCTAAATTTTGAAGAAAGTTCACAAGAATCTACCACAATTAAAAACCCTTATTTGAAGTTTTTTGTCATGAAACATTATTTATTTATTTTAGTTTTAGATTATTTATTTTAAAAATTTGGCCCTTACTAGAGAAAATTTTTTGGGTGTATAAATATCCCTTGCACTGTAAATGTGTCGAATTTTACATGTTTTATGTTTTTTCAAAATTTTATTTCTATAGAAAATTTTATCAAAATTTTATTTCAATAAATTTTTTTTCAAAATTTTATTTCTGATTAAAAATTATTTTTTTATTATTTACAATTAACTTAAGATGAAAATTTTAAGCCTATTTGGAAAACAAGGAGCTATAGCTTTCGTTACCTTAGGCTTTTAGCCTCATTTTTAGTTTTCAATAGCATTTTGCTTGGATATATGTTGGTTGGTAATAATTTTATTATATTATTATAATACATTTTATAAAGTGTTCATATGCAAACTCGACTTAAAATATAGAAAATTTTAATCAACAATTTTATATCTGACTATGAAAATTTTTGTAAATATTATTTCTATAGAAATTCATTCTGTCAACGTTTTATTTCTATAGGAAAATTTGTCAAAATTTTATTTTCTATAGAAATTTTGGCAAAGTTTTACTGCTTAATAGACTAGAATATTTGTTCAAATTTTTGTTTTCTATTACAAAATTTTGCCAAAATCTTATTTTCTATAGAAAAATTTGTTCAAAATTTTTTTTTATAAAATTTCCTGTCAAAATTCTATTTATATAGAAATTTCTGTGCAAAAATTTTATTTATATAGAAAATTTTGACAAAATTTTATTGCTATTAGAAAATTTTTGTCAAAGTTTATTTCTATTTAGAAAAAATTTTCTCAATTTTATTTCATATTAGAAATTTTGAGTGCAAAATTTTATTTCTATAGAAATTTTTATCAAAATTTTATTTCAATTAGAATTTCTGTCAACATTTTATTCTATTAGAAAATTTTGTCAAAAATTTTAATTTCTATAGGGAAGATGTTGTCAAAAATTGTTTAGTTATTCTATAGAAATTTGGCAAAATTTTATTGCTATTAGAAATTTTTTGGTAAATTTCTGTTTAGAAATAAAGTTTTGCCAAAATTTTTCTATTTTACTATAGAAATAAAATTTTTACAAAATTTTACTTGCGTATAGAAAATTGGTGTAAATTTTATTCTATAGAAAATTTTGACAAAATTTTATGTCTACAGAAAATTTTGCCAAAATTTTATTGCTATTGAAAATTTTCTCAAAATTTACTTCAATAGAAATGTTTTAGAATATTTTATTTCTATAGAAAATGTTTGGCAAATTTTATTTCTACTGAAAATTTTGACAAAATTTGTTGTCAAAATTTTATTTCTGTTGTTTTTTTGATTTCAGCGTAAAACCATGCATTGACTAAACTACAAGTGTAGCTTAATCAGCAGTGGAAAATAAGGGCGGCTATCATGTTAAAACCTTTTTCGGAAGGTTCAAGTGTGTTCGATTGATTGGGTTTAATGAAATGCCTGAATTTAATTCTGATAATTGGTTTGATAGTTTTGCCTGCAAGTAGAGGATCTGATTGAAGAATGTTGGTAATTTCCGAACGTGCGTCCATCAACCATCTTGCAGTCTCTTAGGGCTTTGCCCAAATAATTTGACAAAGCATTCTTTTTCCTCTGTTGTTTAGTACACTTGTAGTTTCTTACTTCAATGCATGGTTTTAAGCTGAAATTAAAAAACAACAACAATGCTAAAAGATTTTTTTTTCAAAATTTTATTTCAACAGAAATTATTTCCCAAAATTTTATTTCTATAGAAAAATTAGTCAAAATTTTATTTCGTATAGAAAATTTGTCAAAATTTTATCTTCAATTGAAATTTTTTGTAAAGTTGTTATTTCTATAGAAAATTTTCTCAAAATTTTATTTCTATAGATAATTTTATCAAAATTTTTATTTAATAGAAAATTTTGTCAAAATTTTATTTTCTTTAGAAAATTTTCGTCAAAATATTTGTGTAAAAAAACATTTTGTCAATTTTTTTTTTTCTATAAGAACATTGTTGCAAAAATTTTAATTTCTATAGAAAAATTTTCTCAAAGAATTTTTTCTTTTTCAAAATTTTATCTTCAACAGAAATTAAAATTTATTTTTTCTATAGAAAATTTTGTCAAAAATTTATTTCTATAGATAAAATTTTGCAAAATTCTGTATTTCTTACTATGAAAATTTTCTCAAAAAGAAATTTGTTTTCAAAATTTATTTCAACAGAAGTTATTTCCCTAAATTTTATTTCTATAGAAAATTTTGTCAAAACTTTATTTAAGTAGAAGATTTTGTCAAAATTTTATTTCTATAGAAGATTTTGTCAAAATTTTATTTCTATAGAAAATTTCGTCAACATTTTATTTCTACAGAAAATTTGACAAAATTTTATTGCCTATTAGAAATTTTTGTCAAAATTTTATTTCTATAGAAATTTTTGTCAACATTTTATTCTAAAAGAAAATTTTGTCAAAATGTTATTCCTATTAGAAAATTTTGTCAAAAATTTTATTTCTATAGAAATTATTGTTTAAAAATGTTATTTCTATAGAAAATTTTGTAAAAATTTTATTTCTATAGAATTTTTTTCAAAATTTTATTTCAACAGATTTTTTTCCCTAAATTTTATTTCTACAACAAATTATTTCTTATTTATTTACAATTAAACTTAAGATTAAAATTTAAAGCTAATTGAAAACAAGAGCTGTAGCCTTCGTAGGATTCTAGCTCATTTAGTGATAGCATTTTGTTTGGTGTAATATATTGTATTATAATTATATAAAAAATTTTTATAAAGTATCATGCAAACTCGGACTAACAATATAGAAAATATTCTCTAAAATTTTTTATTTCTGATAGAAAAATTTTCTCAACATTTCTTATCTTCTACAGAAAATGTTTGTCAAAAAAATTTTATTTTCTATAGAAAATTTGGTCAAAATTTTATTTCCATAGATATTTCGTAAAAAATTTTATTCTAATAGAAAAATTTTGTAAAAATTTTTTTCTATAGAAAATTTCGTCAAAATTTTATTCTATCAAATTTTCTGTCAACATTTTATTTCTTATAGAAAATTTTTCAAAATGTTATTTCTATTAGAAAATTTTGACACAAATTTTATTGCTGATAGAAATTTTTTGTCAAAATTTTATTTCTCATTAGAAAATTTCAACAAAATTTA
The DNA here is from genome assembly GCA_003123925.1 of Haematobia irritans. NCBI lineage: Eukaryota > Metazoa > Arthropoda > Insecta > Diptera > Muscidae > Haematobia > Haematobia irritans. The sequence continues at coordinate 20,137 of PGFW01032271.1, read as the reverse complement.
GTGGCTATAGAAAATTTGCGTTTAAATTGTGTTTCTATAGAAACATTTTTCGTCAAAATTTACCTTCAGTAGAAAATTTTTTACAATATTTTATTTCTATAGAAAATTTTGTCAACATTTTATATCTATAGAAAATTTTTGCAAAATTTTATTTCTACTGAAAATTTTGACAAAATTTGTTGTCAAAATTTTGTTTCTATAGAAACTTTATGAAGTACTTTTTTTGGACTAGTGGACACACATCAGTTCGCTTTTTTCCAGCGCATTGATGGCGTTAATTATAACTTGGGAAAACTAAAAGTAGTTTAATAAACGTCATCATCCTGCACTATATCTGTCCTATATATTTGCGTATCAAACGAAAAGCTCCTTGAATTAGTAATACCAATTGAAAAGGGGTTATTTTCGAAAAGTCCCGTCCCAAAAAATGTTTTGTTTTGCTTTTAAAAGTGTTGGCCCACAATTTTCTCTTGAAATTTAAAGTTTCAAATGGCGTTCCCACTAATGCTATTATCTGCTTCACATTTTTGATATCAGGGAAGAATGGTCTTTGGGGAGAATTATTAAATGTAATGAAAGCATTATAAATGTAATGAAGTTCGTCTTCAACTTGGTGTGGAAACGTGAGTTTTAATGGCATTACAGCTTTGGCCCTCTCATACACAATAAAGCCTACATGTGTACCGCCTGCTTTTCTTTCTTTCCAACTCTCAGTCTATGTTAAGAAAATTGAAAGCAAAGCTGGATTAATGCTACTGTTATGACTATTGTTTTGGTATTTATGCTCTCACGAGCAATTTGTGTGAGTTTGTGTGTATTTGTAAAAACGGTTATATGCGTATAAATATACACCGATTGTTATCATTTTTTGTAAATTAAAGCCTGAATTTATAAAAAGTTGAGAAAAACAGAAGCAAAACTCCCAAAAAGCGCTAACAACCACAACATCATCGCGTTCAGAAAATCACCGTGAGGTATGGAACCCTGCACGAAAATGAAACCAAGCAGCATATTACTGAGAGAGAATTTCTTTACCAATGAGAAAACTTATTCCAACGATCCTTTGGGAAAATGCTGAGGATTTTGTTTGTGTTGAATATTTCGACAGTAGATAGGGTTCCTTTGTAATCAGCTTTATTACAAAATAAACAATCGTGTATATTATACGCATATAACCCGTTTACAAATACACACACACACAAATGCTCGTGAGAGCATAAATACCAAAACAATAGTCATAACAGTAGCATTAACATCCAGCTTCAATTTTCTTAACATAGACTGAGAGTGGAAAGAAAGAAAAGCAAGGCGTACACATGTAGGCCTTTATGTGTATGAGAGGGCCAAGTGTAATGCCATTAAAACTCACGTTTCACACCAAGTTGAGACCGAACTTCATTACATTTATAATGCTTCATTACATTTATAATTCTCCTCAAGACCATTCTTCTGATATCAAAAAATGTGAAGCAGATATAGCATAGTGGACCCATTTGAACTTTATTTCAAATTGTGCCAACTAACTTTTAAAACAAAACATAAACATTTTTTGGGACGCTTTCGAAAATAACCCCTCTTTCAATTGTATTACTATTCAAGAGCTTTCGTTTGATACGCAAATATATAGGACAGATATAGTGCAGGATGATGACGTTTATTAACTAATTTAGTTTCCCAAGTTATAATTAACCCATCAGATGCGCTGGAAAAAGCGAACTGATGTGTGTCCACTAGTCAAAAAGTACTTCATAAAGTTTCTATAGAAACAAAATTTTGACAACAAATTTTGTCAAAATTTTCAGTAGAAATAAAATTTTGCAAAAATTTT
>PGFW01032256.1:10250-20685 GCA_003123925.1 Haematobia irritans | reverse complement strand
AACCTTATAAAATCGATTAGTCGATTTTGAGATTATAAAAAATTCGATTATATTTCAACATAAAAAAAATTTTCAACATAGAATTATTGGCGGGTTTTCGTTTTTATTGCTTTAAAGTTGAATTAATCGATTTTAGTCACTATAAAAAGATTATTACTCGATTTTGACCATCATCAAAAGTTGATTTTAGCTCGATTGCTGAGAAATTCAAAAATCGTTTAGTCGATTTTGAAATGACTAAAAGACGATTAATTTTCAACATAAAAAATGTTGGCTTTTCGTTTTTGGGTTGAAGTTGGATTAGACTATTTTAGTCTCTATAAAAAGTCGATTAGTTTATTTTAATCCACATCAAAAGGCCATTAGCAAATTTTAACTCAATTGTCGAAAAATTCAAAAACGTTAATGAGGTGATCCCCTATAAAATCAATGCAGATTTTTCGTTATTTGCGTTAAAGTTGGATTAATCGATTTTAGTCACTTTAAAAAGTTGTTTACTCGATTTTGACCATCATCAAAAGGCGCTTTAGTAAATTTCTCATTGTTGAATAATTCAAAAATCGTTTTGTCGATTTTGAGATGACTAAAAGTCGATTATTTTAAACTAATAAAATTTTTTTAAACATAAAAAGATGCCGTTAAAAGTGTTTCCTTTTACGAGAAGTTCAAAATGAAGTTGGATTGAAGTTCGACAGTATATCGCGTTTCTATATAAGAAAAATAAAATGCATGCAATTTTGAATTTCGAAACAAAGTTTTCAAGTGTGATAAAAGTCGAAATATTTTTTGGCATATCATAGTGAAACAATTAAAACATGGAGATAAAAACTGAGTCTAGTTTCTTTGGACCAAATTTTAAAAGTCACTATGTAGATTTTATATATCATTAATAGATGGTCTTTTTATATTTATTCATTCCCCAAAAGCGCATATAATTAAAAAAGTCATAAGAAATCAAATTAGTCGAATTTAAAGAAGACATTTTTTTTCGACAAAGAGATATAATTTTTAAATTCTTAAAATTTTTGTAATGCTTGGAGATCTATTGAAAAGTCGGTTTTGGCCAATATTAAAAACTTTGGCCGATATGCTAAAAAAAACTGTTAATATATATATGTCGTTTTTAATAAATCATTACAATATAACGAAATGTTTTAATGCTATTTTTCGAAAGTCGAATTTTGATCACTACTTTAATATCTAAAAATTAGAGGGATGTATATATGCATGTTTCCTAAAAACCCAGATTTTTTTAACTACACAAGACATAAAAAATCAGTGCCAAACGTTTTGACCTTTAAAATGCCGAACAAATTTGGCACGAAATAACTCTACCGCTCGTTAACTTTATCCAACTCCAACTTTTGCATCAAAGGCCATTGCATTCTTTAAGATTAAATATCTGTGGTAAAAAATAAGTAGAATTAAATCTGTGGCACACGGGTTACCTCCAATAGAATTGATTTAATAATTTCGCTTGAAAAATAGATATTCACTTCAATTAATACCGAATACAAGTTTCGATGAGATTTTTTATATCGGCAGTATTGGCCTGGAGTTACATTTAAGGTCTTTAAACAATTATTTCTTACAGTGTGATTGTGGTTTATAACTCTCCCAAAATCCAAATCCGCCCTTCCATTTCTTTATATACAAAATAGATTTATCGACATCTGTTGTGTTTGTTAACTTTGCTCACCAATGGCAACAAAAAAAGAACAACATAAACTACACTATACATATTCAAAAGTAATGTATTATTACTTAACATACTAAATTAGCCTTTTTAATAAATATCTCAAAATCTCATAAAAATAATATTCTTAAGTTAATAGTATAAGATCTTTGCCAATATTACAGATTATTGATTGCCCACACCACCAAATACATGCCTACAAGAAAAACACACACTACCACTTTCAATCAATGCATCTGACTTCATTTTTATTTTTAATAAAAAAATGTGTTACCTGCTTTTTACAAAGTATATATAAAATAGAGTAAATGCATATTACCTAACCTAAATACAAGATTATCTCATAAGACACATTTCTATAGCTAATAACAACAAACAAAAAATAATATATATTATGTTATATATATTTTACTTTTATTATTATTATAAATACCTTTTAAGATCTTTAGCTGCATACATTCAATAATGATACAATTTGTTAAAAAGAAAATGCCAAAATAGATCATTAGGCGAAAACACTCCAAAAAAAAGAAATGAACTTCAAATGCAATGAAGACATAAATTTGTCACATGTACAGCAGAGCAAAAAGAAAAACAAATTTATTTCTTTTATATATTTTTTGTTTATTTTCATATTTTGGGTTATTCAGGAGTGTAGTAGATTCGAAAGTAAGGCAAAGTCGTTGATCACATCGAAAAACAGTCCAACCCTCCAGGGCAACTAAGCCAATTTAGAATTTAATAATTAGTCCAATGAAATATATTAATTTCTCCCTATACAGAGAACTTTCCGTGACTTAAATATTTGTATTTTCTGCTTTCGTTGCTAATTACCCTCTATAAGGCTTTGAAAGCTTTATATGATGTTAATAAAGCTTTTATCTTCCTACTTTCTGTCTCTACTAAATAAGAATGGAAAGTGCGAGAGGATGCAAATATTTTAGACTCTGGTGTCCGAATATACCGATTTTAAAGGTCGCTTTCAGTGTTTATATAACGAAATCCAAATTTTTGAAAGCCGGTTAAAAAGACAAAATAAAAATAGTGAAAATAAATTTTAAAGACACCTATTTGTTTAAAAAAAACAAAAAACTAATAAATTCGTTATAAATGAGGCAAGTTATGACGGGGTTCCCGGGGCTTAGATAAAACCACTTCTATAGTAAAGATTTAATTATAGAAATAATTTGACAAAAATTTTCTAAAAAATTGACATTTTCTAGAAATAAAATTTTCTGTTGTTGTTTTTTTATTTGAGCTTAAAAACATACATTGACTAAACTACAAAAGTGTAAGCTTAACCAACAGAGGAAAAAGAATGTTTGCCAAATTTATTTGGGCAAAGCCCTATAGACTGCAAGAATGGTTGGATGTACGCACGTTTCGGAATTAACCACCACACTTCCTGCATCAGGCATCCTCTACTTGCAGCAAAACTACAAACCAATTATCGAAGAAATAAATTCAGGCAGTTCATTAATTATAGAAATAAAAATTTGAGCAAAAATTTTTCCTATAGAAATAAAATTTAGCCAAAATGTGCGTCTATAGACAATAAAAATTTTGACCAATTAAATATTTATACAAAATAGAAATGTGATAAAATTATCTATAGAAACTAAAATTCTGTGAGAAAATTTTCCATAAAAATGAAAATGTTAGACAAAATTTTCTACAGAAATAAAATTTAAACAAAAAATATACTATAGAAATAAAATTTAGACAAAATTCTATAGAAAAAAATATATAATCAAAATTTTCTATAGAAATAAAAATTTCAAAATAAAAATTGTCTTATAAGAAGATAAAATTAAACAAAAATTTTCTAATAAGAAATAAAAATTAAAAAAAATTTTCTTATAGAAATAAAATTTACAACAAAATTTTCCTATGAAATAAAAATTTAAACAAAGAAATTTTCTATCAGAAATAAAATGTTGACAAAATTTTCTATTAGAAATAAAATGTACAAAATTATCTAATAGAAATAAAATTTTCAGAAACTTTCAATAGAAATAAAATTTTGACAAAAATTTTTATAGAAATAACATTTTGACAAAAATTTTCTATAGAAATAAAATGTTGACGAAATAATTTTCTATAGAAATACAATTTTTGAGACAAAAATTTTTCGTATAGAAATAAATTTTGAACAACATTTTCTATAGGAAAAATGAAATAAAAATCATCTTGCGTCAGAATGACAACATTTTCTATACGAAATAAAAATTTTGAACAAAATTATCTATAGAAATAAAAATTTTGCAGAAACTTTCCATAGAAATAAAATTTTGACAAAATTTTCTATAGAAATAAATTTTGACAAATTTTCTACAGAAATACATTTTTGACAACATTTTCTATAGAAAATACTCAAATGTTCGACATAAAAATTGTTCTATAGAAATTAAAATTTTGCCAAAAATTTTCTATAAGAAATTAAATTTAAACAAAATTTTTTGTAGAAATAAAATTTTTTGAAAAATTTTTTATAGAAATGAATTTTTTGACAAAAATTTCTATAGAAATACAGTTTTGACGAAAATTTTCTATAGAAATAAAATAAACAAAATTTTTCTAATAGAAAGAAAATCCGGATAAAAAAATCACCTTGTGTAGAAGCCCAAGAAGTCAAGATCGGGATACTTCGGTCTATGTCAAACATCTTCATCTTCGAACTTGTACTGCTGCCTGTGCCTCGCTTGAAAAGAGATTTTTTGTATAGTTTTTTAATGAAATTCCAACAATGAAATAACTCGAAAATCCTTGTTTTCGGATTAACCAAAAATGGCCATTTTCAGTGCGGTTTTTGTAATGGAATCGGGTTGACGCGGTCAACGGCGCTTTCGGTTGGACACCCGACAGCACCCAAGTAGATCAAACCACCTCGTCATCTGGCCATTACTTTGCCATTTGTCCCTGTTTACCATAGTTGGTCCTTTTTCGTTTATAGGCGTTGTTTTCATTCCAGGGTTTCTTGCAACTATGTTGCGCTTGAGATCAAGATTTGTACGAAAGTTTACGAGACCGGACCTTTCATGTATGCAATGCGGAGGTTTATTTATTAATTTCTAAAAGCTAATGTGTATTTCCTGTCATGGGAAGAACTCCTGATGTCGTTTTCCTAATTTTAAATCATTTTTAGCGCTTCTCATCCAATTGGAATTCATAAATTTTTTAGGAACAAATAAAAGAAAATATAAAAATAAGAAATTTGTGGATATTTTTGTTCAATAAAATTTTATAATGTTTTTATTTATTCCTGGATAAATCTATTCCAGCTCAAAGTAATACCCCCAGCCATTAATAACCAAAGGTTATTTCCAAATTATTGTACCCATGTTGTTAAAGTAACATTTACGGAATAGTATGACTCAAAACAACAGAAAAAAATTTCAAGGAAAATTTTTCCAAATAAAGTCTTAATTGAGTTTTAAAAATATCAAGTAAATATTAATTGATTCAACAAATTTTTTAATTGAAACAAAAAAAATCATATCAACAAAAATTAATAATATCATTAAATTTGTTAATTGAATCAATTATTTTTTTAAATGACTTTCAATTAATTTTTTAATTGATGCTATCATTTCTGTGATTGAAGGCATTTCAATTAAAAAATTAAATCAATTAATTTCGTGATTGAATCATTTTTTTTTGTGTGATATGATTTCCAAGTGCGGAGACGATAATATCCATAAAGAACTTAAACAAACAATTGGAGTAATCACACAAAGAAAATCAAGTAATACAACGGATTGACATTAAGGAACATATTTGCATATTTAATGCAGCGGAAAGGTAAGTTCGAAAGGACTAAACTAAGGCTCCATCACCTGAATAAGTGACATCTGTAAAAAACTTGAACTGTTTACCATAAAAAAAATTCTGTAAGTGAAATTTTTTTTATTTGTTTGTCTGTATATTGTAAGATGAGCATTTAATTTTTAATTAATTCTTCCCTATTTTATTTTGGCTTTATAAAATTCAAGCAATAAAGTTACACTTCAATAGTATCAGTTTTTTTTCAATAAAGAACCAAGAAAAAATAATAAGTTGTAACTTTATTTTGATAAAAACAAAAGGTGAACACATAAAAAAAAAAACAAGAAATTAAACTAAAATTGATTGACAAACGCTGTAAAATCCCCAGTAACATAAATAAGAAGATATAAATTGATAGTGTAGATTATATAAATAATATAATCAACCCTCTCCCAGCTAAAAGTGTTTTTTAATTGGAAACCAATATACATTATTAAATTATGATTAAAAAAAAAAAAACTTTTATAAAAATTATTATTGTACGAATATAAGAAAGAAAAAGTCCATAAGAAGAAAAACAAAATAACACAAAATAATGTATATTATATAAATAATAATTACTAAAATATAATTTGGACTTTCCGTTTTATTAAAAGTTTTTACGATATACATATAACCATATTCGACTAACGCAAAAACACATGTCTGCACAGGAAAAAAATTCACGAAAAATTTCTCCTCCAAATTAAAATCTTAATTGAGTTTTTAAAAAATATTCAATTAAAAAATTTATTGATTCAACAATTTTTTTAATTGAAGATAAAAATCCATTCACGACAAAATTAGTAGTATTATTATATGTTTAATTGATCAACGTTAATTAGTTTAATTGAACTGTTCAATTAATTTTTATTGATACTGAATAATTTCCTGTGATTGAAGGCATTTCAGCCAGGCCAGAATCTGAGTGTACCCTCCAACCATGGGATTGCGTAGAAACGAAAAGCTGTTAGTCCACAAATTGTCAAGCGTCCACATGTTGGTTAAATATCCATATAACTACCCAGCCACGTACCAAATTTCAACCAGAATCGGATGAATTTTGCCTTCTCCAAAAAGACACCGGAGGTCAAATCTGGGGATCGGTTTATATGGGGAGCTATATATTAATTTAAGTGGACTGAATAGGAAACCCAATTCCTGCATGGTTGTTGGATACCCTACACTAACATCACGTACGCAAATTTCAACGCGAAATGGGAAGAATTTGGATCTTCCAAGTGCTCCCGGAGGTCAAACTGGTGATCGGTTTATATGGGGACTATATATAAACTATGGACCCGATATCGGCCCAATTTTTGCAATGGTTTGTTAGAGACCATATACTAACACCATGTACCAAATTTCAGCCGGATCGATGAAATTTGCTTCTCTTAGAGGCTCCGCATAGCCAAATCGGGGGATCGGTTTTATTGTGGGGGCTAATATATAATATGGACACAGATGTTGAAACCCAATTTGCATGTTGTTAGAGAACCATAATAATAACACCATGAATCAAATTTTTCAGCCGATCGGATGAAATTTGCCCTCTCTTAAGAGGCCTCGCAAGGCCAAATTTGGGGGTCCGTTTATATGGCTATACGTAAAAGCTGGACGATATGGCCAATTGGCAATACCATCCGACCTACATCAAATAACTACTACTTCTGCCAATTTCAAGTCGATAGAATTCTTTACGTTCGGAAGTTAGAGTGATTCAACGGACGGAACATGCTCAGATCGACTCAGAAATTTCACCCGCACCCAGATATATATACTTTATGGGGGTCCTTAGAGGCAAATATTTCGATGTATTAACAAAACGGAATGACAAAGTTAATATACACAGAATGTAGAAGTGTTATCTTTCTAGAGGAACGAATATTTTAGACAACCAAAGTTTTCCTTTTTAAACCACTCAAAAAATATTCCTTTTAGAGTAAATAAAAACTATAAGAGGCAAATCGTAGAATAAGCTTATCACGAAATTAAGGGTTTTTGCTCCAAAACGAAAAATACATTATAGGAAAGGGGAATTTCCGTTTGTCTAAAATCGTTCCGGAGGAAAGTATTTTTTCCTTGCGTGTACCCCCCATCCTATGGTAGAGGGTATAAAAATAATTGGATCAATTAATTTCGTGATTGAATCAGAAAAAAAAATTGTGTGTGTTTTGGGTCTCATATAACACTTCACACCTCTCAAAAAGTTACACAGAAAGAAGAGTTTCCTTTTCTGAGGAACGAAATTTTAAGACAAGCAAAGTTTTGGGTTTGACACTAAAAATATCCCCCCTTTTTTTTTTTTTTTTAGAGCAAATTAAAAACTATCAAGGGCAATGCGTAGAATAGCTTTATCACAAATTCGGGTTTATTTTCTCAACGAAAATACATTTATAGGAAAGGGGAATTTCGTTTGTCTAAAAAAATTTTTCTTCCGGAGGAAAGTATTTGTTTCCTTTGCGTGTAGTTGTGCTAACTCACACGTGAGAGCACTTTTATCGGACTTCTAAAGGGAAAATGGAAAAAGCTGATTTTTTCTGAAATGCATTTTATTTGCTGTAAAAACAAATTCCTAAACATCCAAACAAAAAAAAATATGTTCCCAAAAAATAGTGAACAATGTTCTTTTTTGGATCCGGAAGCGGTGGCAAAATGGCAAAAAAGAAGCATGAATTTAAACAATGGGCTTGTCATAGGATCGATGTCCAACAGCCCGTTCCACTGAATTTGCATCAACTTCTTAAGATGTGAATCCGAATTCAGTGCTGATGTTGAATTACAGAAAATTTAGTGATGAATTTTGCAAAATACAAATTTTATGATTTTTAATGCAATTCTAAACGCAAGATGAGCTAGCAAGGCTGAGGAAACTACCTACATATCCACGGGGAACTAATAATCTGTTGGTGCGTGCCCTCTGGCTACCTGCAAGCCTCTTACTGCGTGAGAAGCTGTCACCATGAATGGCAATTGTTCGTAGGAGAATTGTAAGGGTTGTAACGACACCAAGCCAAATATGGCCGCAACTTAAACCGCACACTAGATATGCTGGTTGTTTTCTCGAGACGCCAGATTTTCACTCCTGATATCTGTTATAAACGGGTCCGCTGGCCTGATAGGCGATTTGCAAAAACTATGGTGGCGAAGTAATAATGACTATGAATGAGCTGTCATGAATGCGGAGGAAAAGGAATCAATAAAAACACCTCTTGTGTGAGTGTCCTCATAGCAACATTTTCGTAGGGGGTTAAAATGTACATATGTGTGCTCATTGTGAAGAAACCTCAGAAAGAAGAAAAAAAGATTAAATTCTTGTATGATAGTGAAAAACCAAGATATTTAATTCCAGCTTATATATAATCATAGTTTGAAGAAACGCCTGCATGGTGTTTGGTAGGGGGAAGATAGAGAACTCCATAAAACCCCTTTAGCTACGCCTATTGAGCAAATACTGAGACAATCAAATTCTGCCAAAATGAAAAAAAATTGTAATCATCTAACAGCATTGAAGATAACAGGTGGCTTAATAAGTCCACCGGTCTGAACATAGATGGCGTCGCTAGTATAAAATTGCATATTAATTTGTATATAGTACCAACCTTCCAAGATGATTTCGTCAAAAATTTGAACGTCTGTAAAGTCAATTAGTTTGTGAGAAATAGAGCGTCCTTTTGTGAAGGCAACTTTTTGTTATGGAAAAAATGAAAAAAAGGAATTTCGTGTTTTGATAAAATACTGTTTTCTGAAGGGAAAAAGAATAACGGTGGAAGCAAAAACTTGCTTGATAATAGAGTTTTTTCGGACCCTCTGCCGCCAGGGAAATCGCAACAATAATTGATTGGTAATGCAAAATTCAAGCGTGGTGAAATGAGCACGGTAGGACACCGGTGAAACGCAGTGGACTTTGAATTGACCGTAAAATGCAAGTTGATACGAGATAGCAGAGGCCTTAAAGATATCAAAGGAAGCGTGTTGGGTCATGATCATTCATCAGATATTTGGATATGCGGAAGCTCCTGTGCAAAATGGGTTCCCTCGCGAGCTCAACATTTGACCAAGAACAACAACGTGTTGATGATTCTGAGCGTGTTTTGCAGCTGTTAACTCGTAATACACCCGAGTTTTTCCGTCGGATATGTGACAATGGATGAAACATGGCTCCAGTCACTACACTCCCCTGAGTACAATCGACAGTCGGCTGAGTGGACAGCGACCGGTGAAACCGTCTCCGAAGCGTGGAAAGACCAAAAGTCCGCTGGAACGTAAAGGCCTCGTTTTTTTTTTGGAAGCGCATGAATCAATTTTTATCGATTAATCTTGGGAAGGGAAAAAGCCATCAAAGCAGTGACTATTATATGGCGTTATTGGAGCGTTTGGTTGGTCGATAAATCGCGGAAAACGGTCCATATGAAAGAAGAAAAAAGTGTTGTTCCACCAAGACAACGCACCGTGCCACAAATCATTGAGAAACGATGGCAAAAAATCAATGAAAATTGGGCTTCGAATTGCTTTCCCCAACCACCGTAATTCTCCAGTCGACTATCGAGTTAAAGTTTACTAATCGCCTTTTGATGATGGTCAAAATCGATTAATCGATTTTTTTTTGTAGTCATAAAAATCGATTAATCCAAATTTAACGCAAAAAAAAAACGAAAAACCGACTTTGATTTTATGAGCTCTTTTTATGTTAAAAATTCTTCAAAAAGTCGAAATTCGCGACATTAAAAGTCGATTTTTTCTAAATGTAAAAGTCGAAAAATCTACCTTTCCAAAAATCAAAAAAATTGAATTACCAGATTTTCACAATGATTTTCAAGAATATATCATCGGACTTATTTCATTGGCATTTCTTTCTTTGGGCGTTATTTTATAGAAAATTCTATAAGCTCAAATTATGACTAATCGATTTTTGACTAATCGATCTTTTCTTAA
>PGFW01032246.1:22126-47120 GCA_003123925.1 Haematobia irritans | reverse complement strand
TCCGGGACCTTCGCAAGAGCCTCTCAGTCTGAACGTTGTACCAAGGTTGCAAACGATAGCAAGTGGTTTCACATTCTGGGCCGTATATATACGTTTCGAATTTTGGTCCTCCTCATTGATTCCAAAAAGTATCCGCTGAATTTCTGCCCCACCATTATCGGTGGGAGGCTCCAGCGGTACACGAAATTTACCCATGGATTTTTCCTTAGGATAAGGGTTTAACAGGCCTTCTCTGGCCTTTCGGACAGTCTTGATACTCGACAACCTATGAACAGGTGAGCACCGTCTTCATTTCTTAGCACGCAAAACGTGAATTATATAGGGGGGCCCTTCTCAGTTGACAAACTCGTATTGAACATTCGGGCCATTGTACATATTAAGTACCATGACACCAGACTCGCGAATCCAACATTTGTAGAACATAAATCAGTGTTGCAACCATTCCAGATTGCCGCTTTCCCACATAAAGTCGAAGTGATGACGAAACTTACCTAACACTGTAGAGAAAGGTAGGTTTGGTTGCGATGGGGGGTTACCTTGGTGCTAAATGAACATATGGGTGAATAGGAAGAAGTCCCAACATCGTGTGATCCGGCCAGGGGAAAATGGTAAACGTGTGTGGAAGGTTGTAATTTGGTTACTTAATTATGTACTACCTTCGTTTTCACAGCCTCTAAACAAAAGGTTAAATTGGTTCTGCTATCGCGCCAATGGGTCCCGTTCGACCCTCATCGTATTCCAAGTAGGGTAATGTGTAGTGGTGAAACCTTACAATTGGGCGGTGCCAACGCAAATGTAAAGAGGTTTTGTAAAAACATACCAGAACGTGAAGAGCTCCGGGTCTTTCAGGTTCAAAGGGTGTGTTGCAATTCCACAGGTCAGAGGCTGTAACCTGCAAGTGGTTCATAAGAACCTGGATTCTTGACAACATAATCCTGCCTGGCTATCAATCCTGTTAAATGCAATCGTAAGAGGGCAACTTTATAGGAATTTATATTTGCATTCTTTCGTCCTTCACTCAAGAGGCATTAACGTAATTCCTCCATATTGAGTTGCAGGGAATTCATAATGCTCTGCGGTAATACCAACAACAATTTTGGCTGAACGTGAAGTGTTTCAAACTTACTTCGGGCTTTTGTATGTCAGACAATTGTTCCCAATAATGGAGCTTGATGATTCCTCTTTCTCCCCTAATTGTCCTCACCGCTCAGGGTGTATAGATGACCAAAAATCTTCGCTTCTCAGAGAAACTTTCGAAGAGGCACTTTGGTTATTGTTGCTTTGTTACCCATTATTTGCTGTATAAGTTGGTTAAAGTTACCATTACGTTGATGCATGAGATTTACGCTGATGTTTGATTATTATTATATTTACTGTGTGTTGGACCTTTTCGATCCATTGGTTGGTCGCATTCATTTTGTGGTTCTTGACGTCTCGGTGAGGGCGAATGATGGGAGAAGAAAACTGTGGAATCTAATTTGTTGTAATGGAAGAAAAGAGGGGAAAGGACAGACAAAAAAGGGTGATCGATAAAACTAACGTATCATAATGGGCAATTAATTGAAAAGATCTTGTTTATTTACTGTGTTGTTTCTGTTGCTCCAATTTTCCTTAACAATTTAGACTATTGCCTTTGAGTTTTTCATCCTTTGTGATAATTATTAATTAGTGGGTGATGGCGAAATTGGCGGAATGCCGAAGAGGTGAATGCTTGCTGTTTGTTGTGTCGGAAAGGCATTGGTAATTAGTTCCAATTGGGCAGTATGTTGTTGGTGTGGCAACTGGAGGAGGGTTGTTTGAGGTGTACCGGGTTTGTGATGTGGCGCCATATGACCAATGGGGATTAACGGATTAAGGCGCCGCAAACGGGCTGTAGGCGGTTGAATCCATTGTGCATTGTGGCTATAATAATGTGTGGTTACATTGGCAATCTTGGAATGGGGATAAGAATGAGAACAACATTTGTTATTGTATATAGCTTTAATGGGGAAAAAGTTAATCCCCTAATTAAATTAACTGTTATTTTCAACAAGGAGTGGGATGCGGAAAGAACATGGCACATATGGTGGGAAGCTCTGGATGAATTTTACTTTATCCGAAGGATTTCTTATCCATGGCAAACTTCTATAATGCGAACGTGTTTCCCAACCAATTCAACAGCTGAATAAATAACATCTATAATTTTTCACCAGCGGCGACAAGACCCCAACTAAATACACTAGTATTTTCGATGTCGGGAAAAATGCTGTGGTGACGGTAGATATTTCTGTTTAATTTACTATTAATTGTTGTTTATAGTGAGATTGTTTGCGGGTATATTTATCTCGATTTCTTTTTATTCATGTGTTCTTTAATTATTATTTTTAATGGCAAATGGTTGTTGTGTTTTCTACAATTGTTTTTAGCCGAATCAAAAAAAAAAACTAAAAAGCAAGGAACATATGAATTTAAGAATCGGGGAGTAAAGTAGAAGGAAATTTTGGTAAAAACAAAATATGTTCTTTCTTTTTCTATATAGTAACAGCGGACCATTGTCATTCAAAACTGACTTACATAAACCAACATGAATCCGGTTGAAAGGGCTGTGTTGGGTTAACACTCAATTAAAAATTTTCTAAGCGGACTGTGTTGAAAAAGGGCCAAAAAAGATGGTTAAATCAAAGGGACGATAAAAATAATTTATGTCCTTGCCGGGAAGTAAAGTGAGAAGGAAAAAGGTACAAAGGATATGTTTCTCTTTCCTTCAATATAATAAGCACATGTCCATGGCAAAACTTGACCGAATTAACACATGATTCAATTTGAAGGGACATGTTTCAGCTTCGTTTGAAGTCCATATCTAACGTTTTTGTTCGCAGTGTTTTGTTTAAAGGCGGTAGACAGTTTAAGCGGAAAATTTTCCGCTTCACATAATTGCGCCGTCAATGCTATAAGCTTTTCCGAACGAACCAGTGCTTCTAGTCAAACAGTTCCCAGATTATTGGCCGCCATATAAGCTTTTTTATGGTAAGGTAAAATAATCGATACTGCGGCTTGTATGCCCTTTTAACGATAATCATTGTTTCCGGACGACAGTGCTCGTGTCGAACATATCCCATATATTGTGCACATATAAGTTTAATCCGAAGGATAATCGATACTGCTTGGCCAGGTTTATGGGATCCGATAAAATTTACCGAATTAATATTTAGTTCATCGCGAACAACAGTCGTATTCTATCGAACACACTGTAAAGATTCTTTTACAAACACAACAGTTCCGTCGAATTAACTGATCGTACTGTAAGCGGCAATTAATGTGGTTATGATTAACCGCATTTATTCGATATTTTAACTTACCTCCACCATTCTTAGCGTGGCGGCCACACTGTAAATCGTTTTGCAAAACACAGAAACATTCTGCCACGAACAATATAATGTAGACGCGTATAAGAAATGCATTGCTTTACAAATATTGTTAACAAAAAAATTTTCCGAAAAACAACTATTTATTCGACGTTTTACATTTTGTGTTCCCATAATACATTGCAAAAAACTGGCTTATAATATATTATGTCAATTAAAATCTATTTTTAGGTGCGATGATTTTTTCGTTTAAGTGCCGTATGCAGGGTTCATTAAGCGGAAAATTTATCAGACCTTAATTAAATAGATTTAAATTTTTGCTGAAAACAAAATTTTCTTTTCTGACGTTACGACGGTTTTTTTACTTTTTGCTTCCATGAGGCCGTATTCAACCTCAAACCAAATTTCCGGCTACCCCATAAAAATGTAATTTGAAAATAATTCTATGGAAGTGTTATTGATTTGTTTGGTATTCTGGTTTCCATAAAGAAAAAACATGGAAAACTGTAATTATTGGCAGGAAAACTGCAAAATTTAGCTAAGATGTGGCATACCGGCCTAAAAGAAAAGACTACGAGGAAAAAACTTTTTCGACACTGCCAATAGAAAAATTCCGCTTATTAGCTGTCATAAAGGGCCCATAGGAAAAACAGGCAAAAACCTGCCTTATTGGATGCAACACAACCAGCATTGCCGTGAAATAATTTTCGAATGTTAACTCTCTCTATACAACTTACGCGGGTAAGAATCGAGAAAACGGCTTTTAATGCTTGTAAAGCACTTTCCCATCCGTTATCACCTTTTAGTGGGGGGATTTCCGTACATAACGAATCCCAATTGTTTTAATATGTGCTTAACGAAAAATATTCGTTTTATTACCTTTTCTTTTATATTGCTTCTTTATGAATATATAAGCAAAAATGTCGTTATTTGTCACACAAAACGAAAATTCCCCTGTACGGCCATCTCTAACGCCGTATGCTTAAAGCATATATCAACAATGTTGTTAAGCGATTAAACTCCGCCGCTGTGCATAACTTGTAGTAGATGGACCAATATTTTAAGTGACGGCTTGTTCGATTTTATGGCACGAAAAAACGATTATTCTAAATAAAATAAATCCGGAATGGAATACATAGCCCAATAGATGCCAATATTTCAGAATTAAAAGTTTCAAATTTTTATTCTTATCGCTTTCATATCAGATACTTTTATAACGAACGTTTTTTCGTCTGAGAGTTATAACGGGATGGGAATGTTTAAAATAAATCCGTAATAACAGTTTTGCCGACTTTTGTTGCCCTCCTTCGAGCTTGATTAATATGAAAAAAGGTGTTTTGTTTTAAATTGTTTGGCAATTTCGCTATATAATTTTTATAAATTTCATGAGAAAGTTTAAATTCAAAACCATCATTTCCATCCATTTGATATTTTATAATTTGAAAAAAATTGCCTTTTATGAAGCATACTCGTTGTGTCAAACATTGGTATACATTATGTTATAAATGTGCTAAACTGACATAGAAATAAAGATTTCCTTAAGGCAATATAAATTATATGCTTAAACGTTTTATTAAAGAAAATTACATGAAAAAAGGTAGTGTGTAATACACTTGGAAAGAACATTTCCATATTAATTAACTGTCAAAAAAACTCCTTTTTAGATTTTCCTAATGAACTTCCCTGGTATAAAATTTACCATTTATTTCCGATAATGCAGTTTATTTATATGCTTATAGGAACGATAACAATAACCATCCGATTCCTATTGTAAACCATAATCTTGATAATCCTTGCTCCAAAAACTTTCCTTACAACAGAAGGTAACTAAATCATTCCGGGGGTAACTTACCGGTTTACTGAACAGGGTTGAAAATGAAGAAAAAGAGTAACTATGTTAACACTTTTCATATTATAACTCATATATTTTCAACGAAAAATCCATGATGCGGTGTTATCAAATTGGAATAATGCTTTATCGACTGTTTAAATCCAATTATCCATTTAATTTGCTGGAATTCGTACACTTTTTTTCAAGGTTTAAACTTTTTAAAGAATATTTAAATTATATTATAAATATTCCTGTGTTTTTCCATATGAATGTTTCTGTAACATTAATATCTGGTCATGTTAGACCAACTATCGCTATATGAGGTTTAATGGACAGAAAAAATCCCACACCTAGACAGAACGATTGAGTAAATATATTTTGTTTCCTTCTAGATAACTAAACGGAATGATAATAAAAAACTGTTTCTCTCTGCAAATCAATGTTGCATCGCATATCAATCTTAAAAAATTGCATTGTATTTCATGTTTAAAGAGATATTGTTAACGATGTTGAAACTCTCAACGAATTTTGCATTGTTTAAGTTTGCTTAAAAATTTATGGCTGCCTGTTGGTGATAATTGATTAGTTTTGTTACAAACCAGTAAATAATTTAATTTACAATTACAAAAATATAGCAACAATTTACAAACAATAGTTCAGCACTATTTAGATTAGCAGCGATATTTTAATCGAGTTGCATGGTTTCCACTAGCCTTTTATTTATTCAAATTTGTATGTCATGTGTTCGGTTTGTGGGAGAAAATTTAAACAGTCGATTGCATCGTCCTCGGGCTTAGTCCCTACTCGGAGGTTAGCCATATTACCTCTGAAGCTGTAGTACCTGTGGCCCCTCCGGCACCTTATTACGATAATCCGCCTGGCCCCTATGCGGCTGTTCTAAGACTGGCGAAACCTGAATACAATGGTGGTGCTCCCATATTAGAATATGAAGTTCAATTGCGTCGTCCTGTAGACCAGGAACCTCCAAGCATGGCCTATAGAGGAAGAGATGCGTATTGTGTTATAAAAGATCTGCAACCTGGTAATCTGTATGAAGTCCAAGCTAGAGCTATAAATCGTATTGGCGCTGGGGCCTGGTCCCCATGGTTCGAATTTTCCTCTGCTGCAGCTCCACCCAATTGCCCAGAATCTCTGAAAGTTATTGTAAAATCGGCCACACAATTGCATGTAACCTGGCAGGAACCACCAAATAAGGGAGGAGCTCCTATATCAGAATATCGTTTGGAAAGTGCCACATCTTCATTGGGAGCCAAGGATGACAATGCCAGTCCTGAGCCACCACCAGCCTCAGCATTCCATATGTGCTATCAAGGTTTGCAGTGTAGTGCAGACCTTAAAAATCTGCTGCCTTTTACCAGTTACTACTTCCGTGTAAATGCCTGCAATGTGGCGGGTATGAGTAAATGGTCACCCTTGGTCAATTGTCAGACACCGGCCGCAGTGCCATCAGCTCCACAAATCAAAGACTATGAATTTACCTCTAATGAAGCTACTCTTCGATGGTCATCACCCGAGTCTAATGGATCGCCCATACTAAACTATACCATCGAGTATACAGTACCATCAAATACCTGTTCCGTAACCACACCCGACGACAAAACCGAATACACCGTCAGTAATCTACAGCCGGAGACAACGTACAAATTCAAGGTACAAGCGATTAATGCCATCGGTACTGGTCCCTATTCGGCCTATGCCAAATTGACCACACTGCCTTCACCACCAAGCCCACCCACCCTGGAATGCTCGGGTGTGGGTCACAATTTCATCAAACTAAAATGGGGTGATGGCAAGAATTTGGACTTTACAAAGTTCTATGTTGAAATGTACGTTCAAAGGGCCAAGGAATTCCAAGTTGTATACACGGGTACCAACTGCATGTGTAAGGTGAATAAATTGCAAGAACGCAATGCCTATACATTCCGAATTTGTGCTGGCAATGATAGAGCCGGAGTTGGTGAATACTCGGAAGAGTTTGTTTTTACCACATCAGCATGTTTGCCTAGTAGCATTAAACCTCCACGTATTGCCCAGAATCTACCCACACCAATCACATCGACTGTCGCCTCATCACCGGTGAGTGGCAGTGCGAATACACCATCATTACCATCAGGTGGCAATGCTATACCCTCAGGTCTAATACCGGAAACACCAAGCTTCCTTACCCGTCTAGGTAATCTAATGTTGGGCGTCCCCATAACCTTGGAATGGCAACATTCAAAGAACTCGTTTTCGGATCGCGTGGAATATATGTTGCAATATGCCATAGGCAAGGATGGTGAATTTAAAATGGTAAGTTTTCCCACTGCATTGTGGTTGAATTTGAGTCACTCTTGCTATTTTTTTATAAGATCTACCCGTGGCAGTGAGACAAAAATTCACAAATGGAAAACTTGGAACCTTGCTGGCCTTTAATGCAATTCCGTGTTTGTCCCGATTACGTGGTGACAAACACTGGTGAAAGATTTACTTGGTGCATTTACGTCACCTTTCGGTTTCCTTGTGCCACTAATACCGACCTTTGGATGATAATCGATGATAATCTTTTTGACCAATGCAGCGGCCAGTATGATTGCCAGCGCTAAATGCTGGCTGGAGCTGAGGGCTCTTCTTGTCATGGTCATGCTCATCACCATACACATCACCACCAGTCATCATAATCCATCACATCACAATAGCCGTACACTCGGGTCACCAAACATAAAACTAGGCAGTGGTGATAATTATCTGTCGTCTACATTCATTACACAAACGATCGGGTGTCTGCCTCAGCGGCTTGTCCAAGCCCAAGTAGAACATGGGCTTCTTGCCATCCCTGAGTGGTGTGGGTACCAATGAATCTTCCAACAATTTGTGCCGGTGTGTGATTGACGCCCAATCATCATCACCATCATCATCATCATGATCAACAACATGGCGGTGCATTCCAATAACAACAAATAAGTGCGGCCAGTAGTCATCATCAGCACAATGCTACAACGCCAGCGGGAGGAGCAGGTAGGCTCCAATGTTTCTCAAACAACAGCCAGCAGTACTGGCGGCAAGTGCTAATCAAATTGTTTGCAAACAATCGCCATTCTCTGTGCCAAGCAGCGCCACTGCGGAGCATAAAGTCCACCATCAACATATCCTGGATAATAACGTCACAAAACAGCAGGCAGTGTCTATTAAGGCGTTTTGTCACAAGGCTCTGAGTTCGGTATACTTATCGAGATGCGTAAAACGTTCTCCGATCAATGAAAAAGGCTGCCATTGTTTTATGCCTCTCATATTTTATTGTCTTTACATCTTTCCTATTTGCCACATTAGTTAAAATGTTTATGCGTTAAAGAGAAAGTTCTAAAAACCTCCTAAACAAAACAACATTTTCCGAGAATTGCAAACAACCAATGGATGTCAGGTGATAAACAATGGGAACGAAATACAGGTTGTCTCCAATTGGGTATTATCAAATGGTCTTGGCAATGGTTGAAATATCATCCATCCTCATTGAATGCCACAATCCATATTTCGGGAAGTAATAGTTCCTTTACTATAGCTTATAATAGAAGTTGGGATTTAGCCACTGTCCGAGAAAGAAAAGAAAGAAGAGAGAGGACGCTAATATAATTTACGGTTTTCAGTATCTAAAATGTCAATAGAAATGTCTATCAATAGCTGAATTTTCGTCTAGCTTAGCCGAGTGGTGGTGTTACAATGCAATGGTTACCAAACATTCCATAACTTAGATTCCATTGAAAGTTTTCCCTTAACAATGAAGTAAGTAAAATATCTTTAATATTACTTTAAACTTTGTATTGCTTTAAAAATTCGTTACTTGGTTTTATGAGGCTTGGCCCATAATCTAAGTACATATATTCCAGAAATATAAAGTTGTATTACAATGAAGTCCTATCTTGAATTAATCCGTATTAGAATTTAGATTTAAAAAAAAAACAATGCCTTTCAAAAAAACTAATTTTGAAAATTTAGCGTCTATTAATTCAATAAATAGTTTGAGATATAAAATATCCAATTACTTTTTTGTAAATCTTTTTCTTCCTCTAATGCATGGAATATCTTTTTAATACAAATATCCCCGCTTACCTCCACCTGCTCCCCGTTTTTGTGTCACATCAATCATGAAATCGTTTATTCCTAGAGAATTTATAGTTTTATACTAGCACGAAGACGAACTCCCAAAGGGTATCGTCTGCTAAAAAAAAAAAAAACAAACAAGAATCCTTATCTATTTATATTCATATATATTTTGTGCTATTTATAAAAATATATAAATGAAATTCATAGAATATAAAAATTATAACAAATAATAATAGTAATCACATTCTATAATACATATACAAAATTATTTATATTTGAAATGAAAGAAAACCAACAGTCGCAACAACAAAATTATCTAATTATATATAATTATAACAACTATATATATGTTTTATGTAAACAAAAAGATGTAAAAATTGTAATCATAAAAACAAAATGTAATGTGAATTTTTCTTACAAAATTTTCAATAATTATAAAAATTAAAAAAAAAAATCACGAAAAAATGTTAATAGGTCCGTTTCAATACTAAAGTTTCATATCCATGACTTATTTGGGGATTTTGATATTAAACACAAAGGCAAATCGCTAATGATGTCATTTGATTCGAACCAACGTCGCCATATATTTTAGTATAAAATTCGTCACAAAAAGCCTTACAAACAAAAATTTTGTATGAGTGGTAATATGGGATTTTCGAATGAAATAAGTTATGTTGTAGAATAATAATCGACACAGTCCATAAATAGAGATTAAATATAAATTTTTATTTCGAATTTATTCATATATTTCAAATTTTTAAAGCGTTATTCGCAACAAATTCGATTTGTATTAAATAAAATTTCGCTTTATGATTCATTCCTGCTGAAAAAAAAACATATAAAAACATGTACTAGCAAACTAAATTATAATAGGAGAAATTTTTAATTTAATGTTCGATAATACAGTTTTCCTGCTGTTTCTTATAGTTCTCCATGTTGCTAAGATATCACTATGATACATACCAATGTATAGCTATTGGATACTCGGAGGAAATTTCAAATTATGAATGTCGATATAATTCACAGCTATTTTATAGTGTTTACATTATAGTGCTTTGAGACTATATACAAATAGACCCAAGACCGATAAATTAGTCCGATTCGTGCATGTTTCTTAAGGCTCTCCACCGGAAATGGACTGAAATACGTTAGATCAAGTCGAGAGAAATCCAAAGAAATGAAACGGCTGCCACTAGTGACCCAGCTAAGTGATCAAAAAGCGGATTTTAAATGAATGTTGAGATTGTCATGGTTAAAAGAAAAAAACTTGACTTTTTCCAAACGCGGTGAAGAGGTGTTTTTTTTTTTTTGAAACAAAATAATCGGTTATAAGCCGTTTCAACGCCTGGTTTCGATAAAAATCAACGTTATATTGTAAAGGTTTAGTATGAAATGTTCGAGTTTGTACGCTAAACCGTAAATTAAAATCAGTAAAAACATAGATAAAAATTGTAGATCTCGTTTGATGAAAATTTTATTATAAAACTTAATGGGAATATCCAAAGCAAACTTCAACAAAGTTTTAATATTAATTTTTTAATGGATTATTAAAGAAAAGTAATTCCGTGAAAAACGGAACGATTTTTAGTGGCTATTATTCAAACGATATTAATACTCCCCACCTTAACCCTTTCATTACCGAGGTCCACATTAGGAAGACATTCGATTAAACGACATTAAACTCTCTATTTCGCCCACATAGTATTTCGATATTTTTTGGTCTCGACGTCTATTTTAAAGTACTAGATCATAGCTCCTTAAATCTAAAATAAGCATATAAATTTTTCCAATATTAAGTGAGGAACGATAAAATGCAATTTTGTACAAAAACTTTTTTAATAATAAACGAAAAATAACGAAATTTTGAGACCTTTTTCTAACTGACAGAAACTATAGCTGGTATTTTTCGGATTTTTTGGATTTCTTTATTTTGTATTCTTTCTGCAATAACTTTGAAAAGTTATTATAGAGAATCAATAGGCTATATATTTACTTCGTTAGGGTCAGTTTTGCAGTAGATTCAAGAGATATCAGGTTTTCGAACAGATTCATATAGCTTTTGAATGGAGAATGACGTAGGTACTCAACAATTAAAAATTTTTGTTCTACCAATGCTGTTAGTAGCAAGGATCCCAAAACAGAGAGAGAGAAAGTGAAAGTTTAAGCATGATAGCGTATTTCGTGTATAGTGAAAGGGTTAAGGAAAAACATAATTTTATTGTCAGCAAAGTCAACGAAAGAAATAATTCGATAATTTTAATTAAAAGTATGGCAAATTTCTTGTTAATTAATTCAAAATGTACACAGAGAAAAAATTCTCTCAAAAAATATTTTGGGCAAATTGAATTTATCAAAATATTTCAATTAAAAATTTAAATTGATTCAACAAATTTTTTTTTAATTTAAAAGAAATCATTTTAGGAATTAATGATCTTTTTTTAGATTGACTTTGATTCAAAATTGATGATATGTATCATTTATCTTTTCTGTGATTGAAGACATTATCAATAAAAAAATAATTAATTCTGTAAAATAAAATTGCCATTAAGCTAAGAATAATTGTTATTAAAATAATTTGATTTACGTGGCACAAATTTGAAATAGTGTTTTCATTGACAGTTTATTAAAACTTCCAGAATCGTATTTAGCATTAAATTGTTTCTTTTTTTAATGAGAATATAAAAACGAAAGTCGGATATTGAGGCGCTTAAAAAAACCAGTCACGGTCCATCGAAAATGAGGGATTTTCACGAAAAACCTACCTATCCATAAACTGGATCGCTCGTTTTCGAGATCAGCCCTATAGCCGTAGTAAAAAAACACTCTGGCGGAAATTTTTTGGCACATGCAATAATCGCCGGTTTGCCATAAATTTTCTATACTGAAGCAAAATTCAACAAGTCGATAACTACGTCTCCACGGAATTTTCTTTAGCAAAATGTGATTTTTTTTTGTTATTTTTTTTTTTGAAGATTCATGTCAAAATTGTAACTGTCATAATGTGATCGGATATTCATTAATTAAATAAACCGCAGACGAAAAAAGTAACGTTAAAAAAAAAAATCCAAAAATGTCCTCCACTAAAATGTTCTTTATATTCAAGTGATACAAAGTTTTTTTTTTTTAAATACAGTTTTTTTTTCTTTAACTCGACAAATTTTTCATATTTTTAATTCAAATTTTGATTTTAACTTTTTTTGTTTCAGATAGCGTAAGAATTAAGAAATTGTGGAAAAATGTCCTTAAAGCGCCTTCCATGAAGAAATTGGCGATGTTTTCTAAAATCAATTTGAGATCAAACATGAATCTCAGAGAAGTTAAGTTTAGTCGCATAATATTGGCCAATTTTTTTCAAACTGTTTGTTTTTGCTTTAATAATTAATAAATAAATTAATTAAACTTATAAAGAAAATAAAATGTTAAATTGTTTGCTTTTGGATAATTCCGCATCAAGGTTAAAAACAAATTTCCGCCCAAAAAAGTTAAAATTTTGCTCTGCTTTACACAATTATGTTTCTCGACTCGCTTAAACTCAAACTTAATACTTTAAAAAATTAAAATCCATCAAAAAAAAATATAAAAATCGTATTATTTGCAATTTGGGATTTGTTCTTGTTAGCGCAAGGCACGACAAGCTAATCAAAAACTGGTTGTGTGGTTTTTCATTATTTTATAAGTGAAAAATAGTTTTTTCCTCTGATATTTTCGCATAAAGCACCATTTAGTGATCATCTTCAAGCAAGATATTAAAGTTTACAAATCTATAGACTTCTTACTTCAACAAAGGAGCTATCATTTTAAAATCGTTAAAATAGTGTGCTTAGAATTTTATTTCTTTAAAAATTTTACATTATTTCATAAATTTCATATCCCTTTAATATGAACAGGAATTTAGTTAAATGAATTTCCATTAAGACGAATTTCTCTCTTTTTTATATATTTTATAATTATAATTATAATCATTAATAATTATATTTTTATTTATATCTCAATACGTGTAAACATCTATTGTAATGTAATATACAAAAGAGAATCTAAGAATTTATTGCATAACTCACAAAAACTTTTTGTCCGCTCTTCAAATCAAATAAAAAAAATATTTTTTTTTACAGAATACACACAAAAATAAAATTTAAAACGAAAACGAGATCGAAAAACTAATGAAAGTGATACAAATTTAATTAAAAACAAAAAATAAAATAACGACCATGTTAAAAACATCAGAAAAATAAATAAATCTGATCCTTCTTTATTTATATGCATAACCATCTAACTATATATAACAAATTCAAGAAATTCCCATTATCCAGTTTTATTTTTTTATTTCTTTCTAAAAATTAATAATAAATAAAAAAACTAGAATGATGTTAATACAGAATAGGATATATTTTATACTGTATTAATATTTTCTTATACATATAAAATATGTATAGTGTATAAGCCTAGAATCTTTTCCTTAAACAAAATAGTTTTTTTAATTCATGAAAATTTAATTTTCGTTTTTGTACAAATTAAAAAAAAAGAGCCAATAAATGAATATGTCACATAAATATATAAGGATGATTATTTTATATTATACAAAAAACGAATATGTGGGAAATGGTGTAATATATAATATATTTGCAATATAATATGTTTTTATTTTATTTTTGAATTTATTATAATCTTAGCAATGTTTTTTTAGTATGCTATTTTTTCTGTGGCGATGCAATTAAATTAGCAAAATTTCTGTTTTTTTATATGACATTTTTATTGTTAGAAGTCGTGCAGTGTTGTTTTTATATTTATAATAATTATATAGACGCTTTTCGGAGCAACATTGAATTAAGAATAAGTATAGTGGAAATTTGCAAATGTCAATAAACTCCAAGCAGATGTGTCGGTTTATGCAGAATAGATAAAATACAAAATAGCTAAAAATGTGCCTGTTTAAGAAGAAAATAAGTGTGGTGTTGGTTAATAAAACAGTTTTTTGTTAAAGAAAGATTACCCAAACAATATTGGAGAAATTCCACTAAAATTTTATATTATTCGCCGCATTCGATAAACAAAACAATTTCGCCAAAAGAAATTGTTATTCGTAGACAACAAAATGTTTGTAAAAAAATCCTACTTAAAATACCTAAATTTTTGAGAAAATCTACTAAATATGCTAAAAAATATGCTGAAAAAAGAAGAAGTTTTGTGTGTTTGTTTAAAAATGTTGAAAAGGAAATTACCGCAAAAAATGTTGTGAGAAATTTCCATAAAATTTTTGTTATTATTCGCAGTTTTTCTATAACAATAAATTCTCAAAAATGTTGGGTTCATAAAGCCAAAAAATATTTGTCAAAATACCAGTTTTTGTCTGCTGAAAAAGGGAAAGCAGTCCACATAGTTATTTCAACAAACACAAAAATCTACTAAAATAGTTAAAACTGTTTTTTGTTACAAAAAATGTAATTCCCCAAAAAAATATTCGGAAAAAATCTTAAATGTTTGTATTATTCGCAATTTTCTATAAGAAAATTTTACCAAAAAAAAATTTTATTCAAAATTGTAACAGCAAAAATTTTTACTTTCTGTTGAAAAAGCGAAATCAGTCCATGTAGTTCAGTTCAACAAACACAAAAATCTACTAAAATACAACCGAATACAGTTGTCCACATTGGTATATCAATGGTTGCAGGTTGAATACTCCACCATATGATGCACACAAATCCCATATTTCGAAGTAATATGTCTGTACGTAAACTGTATATAAACACGAGCATTGTGGATAGCCACCCGAGAAAGATAGAAAGTAGCAGAGAGGACGCCTGAATATATTTTATTTATGGTTTTATCTGAGTAGTCCTTAAATATATTAGGTTCATAAGTATCAGTCTAACATTCAATAGCTGAATTTCGACTGTTGCCGGTGAGTGGTGTTAGGCATATGCAATGGATACCTAAAACATTTTAATAATTAGTTCATGGAAAGTTTTCCTTTAACAATGAAGAAAGGAAGATGCTATTATACATGATTAAACGGTGTTAGTATTGCTTAAAAAATTCGTTCACTTGGTTCTTATGAGGCTTGGCCATCAATCTAAGTGACATATATTCCAGAGAATTAAAGTTGTATTACAATGAAGGTCCATCTTGATTATCGTATCATGAAATTAAAAAAAAACAATGCCTTCAAAAACTAATATGAAATTGTAGCGTCTATTAATTCAATAAATAGCTTTGAGATATAAAAATATTTCCATTACTTAGTATTGTAATCTTTTTCCCTCCTAATGAATGGAACATCTCTATTTACATAAAATAATCCCCGCTTAACCTCCGACCTGCTCCCGCGTTTTGTGTCACAAATCTAATCGTTTATGCTAGAGAATTTATATTGTTAATAACTACACGAGAGACTCCAAATGTAATAGTCTCAGAAAACTAAAAAACAAAACAAACAAGAATCCTTAAATCTATTTAATCATATATATTTTGTGCTATTATAAAAATATATAAATGAAAATTCATAGAAATATAAACATATTATAACAATGAATAATAGTAATACATTCTATAATACATATACAAAATTAATTTAATTTGAAAATGAAGAAAACCAACAGTCTGCAACAACAAAATATCTATTATATATAATTATTAACAACTATATATACTGTTTTTATGTAAACAAAAGATGTAAAAAATTGTAATCATAAAAACAACAATGTAATTGAATTTTTCTTAGCAAAAATTTTCGAATAATTATAAAAATTTAAAAAAAAATGCACAAAAGAAAGTTAATAGGCCGTTTCAATACTAAAGTTTCATATCCTATGACTTTTTGGGGAATTTTGATATTAAACCACAAGGCAACGCTAATGATGTCATTTGATTCGAACCAACGTCGCATATATTTTAAAGTATAAAATTCCGTCACAAAAAAGCTTACAAACAAAAATTTGTATGAGTGGAATATGGGATTTTCGAATGAAATAAAGTTATGTTGTGAGAATATAATCGACACAGTCCATAAATAGAGATTAATATAAATTTTTATTTCGAATTTATTCATATATTTCAAATTTTAAAGCGTTATTCGACAAATTCGATTGTTATTAATAAAATTTCGCTTTATATTCAATTCCTGCTTTTTGAAAAAAAAAATATACAAAAACATGTACTAGCCAAATAAATTAGTAATAGGAGAAATTTTTAATTTATATGTCGATAATACAGTTTTCGTGGCTATTTTCGCTTTATAATTCTCCTGTTGAAATACAAAACATGTACTAGCCAATAATATAACTGGAGGAAATTTTAATTTATATGTCGATAATACAGTTTCCATGCTATTCTTATAGGTTATCATTTGTCTTTATGAGGATAATCCTATTGAAGTAAACAAAATATGTATTACCCGCAATGGTATATCTCGAGAAATCAAATTATATATGTCCGATAATACAGTGTTGCATGTGTTTCTTAAGGCTTCTGCTCCACCTGTGGCAACCACAGATGGACTGAAATACGTTAGATCAAGTCGAGAGAAATCCAAAGAAATAAACGGCTGCCACTAGTACCCAGCTAGAGTGATCAAAAAGCCGGATTTTAAATGAATGTTGAGATGTCATGGGTTTAAAAGAAAAAAAAGCTGACTTTTTGCCAAACGCGGTGAAAGGTGTTTTTTTTTTTTTTTTTTGAAACAAATAATCGGTATAAGCCGTTTCAACGCCCGGTTTCCGATAAAAATCACGTTATTTTGTAAAGGTTTTAGTACTGAAGTTCGAGTTTGTCCGCTAAACCGAAATTAAAATCAGTAAAAAATAGTATAAAAGATTGTAGATCTCTTTGATGAAAAATTTTATTAAAAACTTTGAAATGGGAATATCCAAAGCAAACTTTTCAAACAAAGTTTTAATATTAATTTTGTTTAATGGATTATTAAAAGAAAAGTAATTCGTGAAAAACGGCGATTTTTAAAGTGGGCTAAACAAACGAATTAATACTCACCTTAACTCCTTTCTTACGGAGTCCACATTAGGAAGACAATTCGAAAACGACATTAAACTCTTATTTCGGCCCACTTAGTTTCGATATTTTTTCTCGACGTATTTTAAAGTTACTATGACTCCATATGAACTCCTTAATCCTAAAATAAGCATATAAATTTTTCCAATATTAAGTGAGACTAAAATGCATTTTACAAAAACTTTTTTAATAATAAACGAAAAATAACGAAATTTTGAGAACCTTTTTCTACTGACAGAAACTATAGGCTGGTATTTTTCGGATTTTTTGGATTTTTTTTTTTGTATTTTTCTGCGAATAACTTTGAAAGTTATTATAGGACATAATAGTGCTATAATTTACGTAAGGGTCATTTTGTTCATAGTTCAAGAGATTCAGGTTTTCTGAACAGATTTCATATAGCTTTTTTGAATGTAATGACGTGGTACTCAACAATTAAAATTTTTGTATCTACCAAATGCTGTAGTACAAGCCGAAAACAGAAGAAAAATTAGAAAGTTTAACATTAGCTATTTCGGTAAGTGAAAGGGTAATGGAAAAACAACTAATTTTATTGTCACAAAGTCAACGAAAGAAAATAATTCGATAATATTATTAAAAGTTGGACAATTTCTTGTTTAATTCAATGTACACAGAGAAAAAATTCTCTCAAAATATTTTGGGCAATTGAATTTTCACAAATATTCAATTAAAAATTTAATTGATTCAACAAATTTTTTAATTAAAAAAATCAATTATAGGAATTAATATCAATTATTTTTAATTGACTTTGTTAATTGATATTTATCATTATCTGTGATATGAAGACATTTCAATAAAAAAACTAATTTCGTGAAAAAAAATCTAAAAAATTATTTTTTTTTTGTGTGTACGTGTGCACATATTTGGAAGTGTTTTGCAACTTGCTGTTTATTAAAACTCTCAGAATGTATTTATGCATTAAATTGTTTTTTTTTTTAAGTGAAAATATAGAAAAACGAAAGCGGATATTGAAGGCGCTTAAAAACAGCCGGTCCATCGAAAAAATGAGGGATTTTCACGAAAACCTACCCTATCCATAATACTCGCTCAGTTTTCGATCACCCTATAGCCGTAGCAAAAAAACCTCTGGCGGAAATTTTTTGGCACATGCAATAATCGCGCGGTTTGCCATAAATTTCTTACTGAAAGCAAAATTCAACAAGTCGATAACTACGTGTCTCACGGAATTTTCTTTAAGCAAAATGGATATTTCTATTTTTTGTTTTACATTTTTTTTTTTTTTTTTTGAAGTTCATGTCAAAATTGTAACTGCAAATGTGATCGGAATATTCATATTAAACCGCAGAGCGAAAAAAGTAACGTTAAAAAAAAAATCCAGAAATGTCCGTCCTAAAATGTTCTTTATTTCAAGTATACAAAGTTTTTTTTTTTTTTTAAATAAAGTTTTTTTTTTCTTTAACTCGAATTTTCATATTTTTAATTCAATTTTTGATTTTAACTTTTTTTGTTTCAGAATAACAGTAAGAATTAAGAATTGTGGAAAAAATGTCCTTAAAGCCTTCCATGAAGAATATTGGCGATGTTTTCTAAATCATTTGAGATCAAACAAATTTCAGAGAAGTTGAAGTTTTAGTCGCATAATATTGCCAATTTTTTTCACTGTTTTGTTTTCTTAAATAATTAAATAAAAAATTAATTAAACTTTATAAAGAAAATAAAATGCTTAAAATTGTTGCTTTGGATAATTCCCATCAAGGTTAAAAACAAATTTTCCCCCAAAAAAAGTTATAAATTTTGCTCTGGCTTTACACATTATTTTCGACTCGCTTAAACTCAAACTTAATACTTTAAAAAATTAAAATCCATCAAAAAAAAAAATATAAAAATCTATTATTTGCAATTTGGGATTTTATCTTTTAGCCAAGGCCACGAACTAATAAAAAGCTGGTGTTGTGGTTCTTTTCATTATTTTATAAGTGAAAAATAGTTTTCTCTGATATTTCGCAGATAACACCATTTAGTGATCATCTCTCAGCAAGATATTAAAGTTTACAAATCTATAGACTGCTTACTATCAACAAAGGAGCTATCATTTTAAAAATCGTTTAAAATAGTCGTGCTTAGAATTTTATTTCGTTTAAAATTTACATTATTCATAAATTTCATATCCGCTTTAATATGGAACAGGAATTTAGTTAAATGAAATTTCCTTAAGACGAACTTTCTCTCTTTTTTTATATATTTTATAATTATAATTATAATCATTAATATTATTCATTTTATTTATATCTCAATGACGTGTAAACATCTATTGTAATCGTATATACAAAAGAGAATCTAAGAATTTATTGCATATCACAAAAACTTTTCTGCCGCTCTTCAAAATCAAATAAAAAAAATATTTTTTTTTTTACGAATACACACAAAAATAAATTTAAAACGAACAACGAGATCGAAAAACTAATTGAAAGTGATACAAATTAATTAAAAACAAAAAATAAAATAACGACCATGTTAAAAACATCAGAAAAATAAATAAATCTGATCCTTCCTTTATTTATATCAGTAACCATCTAACTATATATAACAAATTCAAGAAATTCCATTATCCCAGTTTTTTTTTTTAATTTCTTTCTAAAAATAATAATAATAATAAAAAAACTAGAATGATGTTAATCACAGAATAGGATATATTTTATACTGTTATAATATTTTCTTATACATATAAAATATGTATGTGTTATAAGCCTTAGAATCTTCTTCCTTAAACCAAAATAGTTTTAATTCATATAAAATTTTCAAATTTTCGTTTTTGTCAAATTTAAAAAAAAGAGCCAATAAATGAATTATGTATATAAATGATATAAGATGATTATTTTATATTATACAAAACGAATATGTGGGTAATGGTGGAATATATAATATATTGCAATATATATTGTTTTTATTTTATTTTTGAATTTATTATAAATCTTAGCATGTTTTTTTAGTATGCTATTTTTTCGTTGGCCGATGCAATTAATTGGTAGCAAATTATCTGTTTTTTATAATGACATTTTTATTGTTAAAGTCGTGCAGTGTTTTTTTTATATCTTATATAATAATTATATAGACGCTTTTTCGAGAAGATGAATTAAGAAATAATAATAGTGGAGAATTTGCAAATGTCAATAACTCAAGAGATGTGTCGGTTGTATGCAGAATATGACAAAATAAAATAGCTAAAAATGTGCTGTTAACAGAAGAAAAGTAATGTGGTGTTGGTTTTAAAACAGTTTTTTGTTAAAAGAAAGATTACGCCAAAAAGTATTGGAGAAATTGCCCTAAAATTTTGTATTATTCGCCGCATTCGATAAACAAAACAATTTCGCAAAAGAAATTGTATTCGTAGACAACAAAAATGTTTGTAAAAAAATCCTACGTTAAAATACCTGAATTTTTGAGAAATCTACTAAATATGCCTAAAAAATATGCTGAAAGAGAGAATTTTGTGTTTTTGTTTAAAAACTTTTGAAAAAGGAAATTACCGCAAAAAATCGTTGTGAGAAATTTCCCATAAAATTTTTGTTATTATGTCGCCAGTTTTCTATAACAATTAAATTCTCAAAAATGTTGGGTTCATAAAGCCAGAAAACTTGGAACCTGCTGGCCTTTATCAATTCCGTGTTTGTCCCATACGTGTGACAAACACTGGTGAAGATTTACTTGGTGCATTTACGTCACCTTTCCGTTTCCTTGTGCCACTAATACCACCTTTGGATGATATCGATGATAATCTTTTGACCAATGCAGCGGCCAGTATGATTGCCAGCCTAAATGCTGCTGGAGCTGAGGGCTCTTCTTGTCATGGTCATGCTCATCACCATACACATCACCACCATCATCATAATCCATCACATCACAATAGCCGTCACTCGGGTCACCAACATAACAATAGCAGTGGTGATAATATTCTGTCGTCTACATCATTACACCAACGATCGGTGTCTGCCTCAGCGGCTTGTCCAAGCCCAAGTAGTAACATGGGCTTCTTGCCATCCCTGAGTGGTGTGGGTACCAATGAATCTTCCAACAATTTTGCCGGTTGTGATGACCCCAATCATCATCACCATCATCATCATCATGATCAACAACATGGCGGTGCATTCCATAACAACAATAATGCGGCCAGTAGTCATCATCAGCACAATGCTACAACGCCAGCGGGAGGAGCAGTAGGCTCCAATGTTTCTCAAACAACAGCCAGCCTACTGGCGGCAAGTGCTAATCAATTGTTTGCAAACAATCCCATTCTCTTGCAAGCAGCTACTGCGGCAATAAGCCACCATCAACATATTCTGGATAATCAACGTCAACAACAGCATGGCAGTGTTCTAAGGCGTTTTGTCACAAGGCTGAGTTCGGTATATACGAATCGTAAACGTTTCTCCGATCAAGAAAAGGCTGCCATTTTTATGCTCTCATTTTTATTCTTCACTTTCCTATTTGCCACATTAGTTAAAATGTTTATGCGTTAAAGAGAAAGGTTCAAAAACTCCTAACAAAACAACATTTCCGAATTGCAACAACTCCATGGATGTCAGTGATAAACAATGGGTACCCAAATACAGGTTGTCCACATTGGTATTATCAATGGTTGGCATGGTTGAATACTCCAATCCATATGATCCACAATCCATATTCGGAAGGTATAGTCTTACTATACTTATATAGAGTTGGGATTAGCCACTCCGAGAAAGAAAGAGAGAGAGAGAGGACCTATATATATTTACGGTTTAGTATCTAATGTATAAAATGTCATTCAATAGCTGAATTCGTCTAGCTGCCGGTGGTGGTGTTACAATGCAATGGTACTAAAACATTCCATAACTTGATTCATTGAAAGTTTCCCTTTAACAATGAAGTAAGTAAGATATCTAATTTACTTTAAACTTTGTTTGCTTTAAAAATCCGTTATTGGTTTTATGAGGCTTGGCCATAATCTAAGGTACATATATTCCAGAAATTAAGTGTATTACAATGAAGGTCCCTAATCTTGATTATCCGTATTAGAATTTAATTAAAAAAGAATGCCTTCAAAACTAAATTCGATAATTTTAACGTCTATTATTCATAAATAGCTTTGAGATACTAAATATTACCATTTACTTTATTGTAATCTTTTTCCTCTCTAATGCAATCGGAATCATTTTAATACATATATCCCCGCTAACCTCCACCTGCTCCCGTTTTGTGTCACAAAATCTGAAATCGTTTATCTAGAGAATTTATATTTTAATACTACACGAAGAGACTCCATAGGTATGTCTCTAAAAATCAAAAAAACAAAACAACAATCCTTATCAATTTAATAATCACTGATATGGGTTTCCGTGTGATGATAGGAAGATGACAATGAAATGCAAATTCATAGAATTAAGATATATACATAAACTAAGTAACATGTAGACTAAAATAACTAAATAATAATTCAAATTTAATGTAATTTGAAATCGAAACAACAGTGAACACAAATATCTATTATAATAATTATTAACATACTATATATATGTTTATGTAAAAAAAAGATGTAAAAATTGTATCATAACAAAATGTAATTGATTTTCTACAAAAATTTTCAATATTATAAAATTAAAAAAAAATAAATCACAAAAAATGGTATAATAGCCGTTTCATACTAAACTTTCATTCTCTTATGACTTCTGTGGGGTTTTATATGATTAATACACAAGGCAACGCTAAATGCTGTCATTCTGTTCGAACCAACGTCCGCCACTATATTTTTTATAAAATTACGTCCAAAAGTCACAAACAAAAATTTTGTATGAGTGGATAGTGGATTATGAAATAAGTATGTTGTAGGAATATATCGAAGATATCATTACAATAGAGATAATATAAATTTTTATTTCGAATTTAATTCATATATTTCAATTTTAAAGCGTTATTCGCACAAATTCTGATTTTGTATTAATAATATTTCGCTGTATGATTCATCCGTGCTGAATAACAAAACAGGTACTAACCAATAATATAGTGGAGGAAAAAATTTTAAGTTTATGTTCATAACGTTTCCATGCTGTTCTTATATGTGTACTGCATTTGTCTCTATAGGTATCCTATCTGGAAGTAAAAAATATGTATTACCCGATGGTATTTTCGAGGAATTCAACATTATATGTCGATATACGTTTGATGTGTTTTCTTATAGGCTTTGTCTCCACTGTGCACACAATGGATCTGAATAGGTATAGACGTGAGACGAATCCAAAGAAATAACGGCTGCACTAACCCCAGCTACAGTGATCAAAAAGCCGGATTTTATGAATGTTTATTGTCATGGTTAAAGAAAAAACTGACTTTTTCCAAAACCGGTGAAGGTGTTTTTTTTTTGACAATATCGGTATAGATCGGTTAACACCTGTTTGCATTAAAAATCACGTTATTTTGTAAAGGGTTAGTGACTAAGTTCCGAGTTTGGCGCTAATACGAAATTAAATCAGAAAAAACCGTATAAATTGTATCTCTTTGATGAATTTTAGTAAAATAGATGGGGAATATACCAAAGCAACTTTCCAAGTTATTTATTTTTAATGGATTATAAAGAAAAGTAATCGTGAAACGACGATTATTAGCGCTATACACATATTAATATCCACTTAACCTTTCATTAACCGATGTCACTTAGGAGGACATTCGAAAACGAAATTAACTCATATTTCCCCACTTAGTTTTCGATTTTTTTCTCGACGTTATTTTAGTAGCCGGCTTTTAATCTAAATAAGCTATAAAATATTTTCCCATATTAGGAGCGACTAAATGCATTTTTACAAACGTTTTTTAATATAAACGAAATACAAATCTTTTGAGACTTTTTTCTACTGTACAGAAACTATAGCTGGTATTTTTCGGATTTTTTGGATTCTGTTTTTGGTATTTTTTTCTCATATTTGAAAGTTATTATAAGAAAATAGTGCTTATTTTCTTTCGTAGGTCCATTTTGTTCAACTAATTTCAACAATCAGGTTTTCAGAAAATTCATATAGCTTTTGAAGTAATTGACGTAGGTCCAAATTAAAATTTTTGTTTCTACACTGGTAGCAGCCAAAACAGAAGAAAAATTGAATGTTTTACGATAGGTTATTTCGGTAGTGAAGGGTTAAGGACTAATTTTCTTGCCACAAAAGTAACGAAATAAATTCGATTATTATTAAGAAGTTGGGCATTTTTTTTTTAAATTTCAAATGTACCAGAAAAAATTTCTCAAATATTTGCAATTGATTTTCCAAAAATATTCAATTAAAATTTAATTACTTCAACATTTTTTTTTTTAATTAACAAAAATTTTGTAGGATTATATTTTTTAAATTGATTTTGAAACGTTTTCAATCACAGAAATGATATAATTTTTCATTGTCTGTGATTGAAGACATTTTCAATAAAAAAAAATATTAATCTTAATCTAAAATGTCCATTAAGCCGAAGATAATATTTAAAAGAAAAAATTATTCTGTAAAATTTTAAATATGGTGTTTTCATTACAGTTTATTAAAATCCAAGACGTATTACATTAAATTGGTTTCTTTTTTATGGAAATATAACTAGCGAAATCGATTTATTGGGCCTTAAAAATACCAGTTCCTGACGGTCCATCGAAATGGGATTTTCACAAAACCTACTATATCATAATGGAACCTGTCTTTCCGTTTTTGTCATCTAGAGCCAGTAAAAAAAA
>PGFW01032238.1:0-14988 GCA_003123925.1 Haematobia irritans | reverse complement strand
TATTATTTCTAAATTCGCCTCGCCAGAATCAGTGGATGATTTATCAAAGTCATTTTTATTGTTTAACAAAGCTTACAAGGCTGCCGGGTAATAGCAACACAATATACTGGCTGTTTTTAATATAAATAAAATTTGACCAAATTATTCTACCAGAAATAAAATTTGACAAAATTTTTTTAGAAATATAAATTGAAAAAAAATTTCTTTAGAAATAAAATTTTGAACAAAATTTTCTATAGAAGTAAAATTTTGACAAAATTTTCGATAGAAATCAATTAGACAAAATTTTTCTTAGAAATATAATTTTGACTACAAATTTTCTATAGAAATAAAATTTTGACTAAATCTTGCAATAGAAATAAATATTTGATAAAATTGTTCTATATAAATAAAATTTTGAAAAAAATTTTCTATAGAAGTAAAATTTTTGACAAAATTTTCTATAGAAGTAAAATTTTGACCAAATTTCAACAAAAATATAATTTTAACATAATATTCTATAGAAATAAAATTTTGACAAAATATTTTATATAAATAAAAATTTGACAAAATTTTCTATATAAGATAAAAATATTAACAAAATTTTCTACAAAATAAGAATTTTGACAAAATCTATAGATATAAAATTTTGATTAAATTTTCCAATAGAAATAAAATGATTGATAAAATTTTCTATATAAATAAAGATTTTTGAAAATTTTCTATAGAAGTAATTTGCATTTTTCTATATAATTTTTGATTTTAATATAATTTACAAAATATTCTAATGGAAATAGAATTTTGACAAAAATATTTTATTATAAAATAAAAATTTGAAAAATTTTTATATATAAAATTTTGTACAAAATTTTCATACAAAAATATAATTTTAACATAAATATTCTATAGAAATAAAATTTTGACAAAATAATTTATTATAAATAAAAATTTGACAAAAATTTTCATATAAATAAGATTATACAAAAATTTTCTACAGGAATAAAATTTTGACAAAATCTATAGGAAATGAAATTTTGATTAAAATTTTCAATAGAAATAAAATATTGAATAATTGTTCTATATAAAAAAATTTTGAAAAATTTCATATAGAATAAAAATTTTGCACAAAATTTTCCTATATAATAAATTGCGAAAATTTCAACAAAATATAATTACAAAATATTCCTATAGTAAAAATTTGACAAAAATATTTTTAATATAAATAAAATTTGACAAAATTTCTATAATAAAAAATTATTACAAAATTTATCTACAGAAAATAAAATTTGACAAATTTTTATAGAGGATAAAATTTTAAGAAAAATTTCTCATAGGATAATTTGAAGAAAAATTTTCTATAGAATAAAATTTTGACCAAACATTTTCTATAAATTATCGACACACAATTTTCTATAGGAAATAAAAATTTTTCGGGCAAGAATTTTCTATAGTTTGACAGACTACATTTTGAAAAATCTAAAGAAATAACATTAAAACAATCTATGTAAATTTTGACAAATTTCTATAGAAAAAAATTTTGACAACTATTATCAATAGAAATAAAAATTTTGACAAAATTTCTAATAAGTATATAAATTTCAATTGAAATTACAATTTTGAAAACATTTTTCTATATAAATAAATACAATTTGACAAAACTTTTCTATAGAAGTAATTTAATAAATTTTTATAGAAAGTAAATTTTGAACTATAATTTTCTATAGAAAATAAAATTTGAAACAAATATTTCTATAGAATAAATTTTGATAAAATCTTCTGTATGAAATAAAATTTTGACAAAATTTTCTAAAGAAAAAAAGTTTTAATTGTTGTTTTTGATCTCAGCTTAAAGCCATGCATGGACTGGTAAACTAGACAAGTGTAGGAAAAGTAATGTTGTCCAAATTTATTTGGCCAAAGCCCATAGAGCTGCAAGATGGTGTGATATACAGCTTGTTTTCGGAATTACACATTTCCTCATCGGCATCCTCTATCTTGCAGCCAAAACTATCAACCATTATTCTAGAATAAATTCGGTAATTCACTCAACCAATGTGAATTACACTTGATACCTTTCCGAAAAAGGGTTTGGATAGTCGGCTACTACCTAAAAAATTTTGTTTAGGTAGTAGCCGTAATTTGACAAGCATACTTTTCCTCTTTTGGTTATAAGCTACACTTGTAGTTAGTCAATGACATGGATTTAAAGCTTGAGATCAAAAGACAACAATAACGATTGAAGAGAAGCCAGACAATAACAAACAAAAGCGAAAAACAAATTTTTTCACGAAAATTTTTCTATAGAAATATAATTTTTGACAAATTGTTTTATTGAAATACTTTTGGCAACTTTTCTCTTTGAAAAAAATTCATAGAGAATTTGAAAAATTTTCTACAGAAGTAAATGTAGACCAAAATTTTCTATAAGAAATAAATTTTGAAAAATTTTCTATAGAAATTAAAATTTTCTCAGCAAAATTAAAATTTTGATAAAATTTTCAATTTGAATATAAAATTTTGACACAATTTTCTATACGGAATAAGAATTTTTGAAAAATTTTCTTATAGAATAAAATTTGACAAAAACTTTCTAACAACTAGAAATTTTTGAAAAGAATTCTAATTGAGCATAAAAATTGACAAATAAATTCAATAGAAATAAAATTTTGACAAAATTTTCATATAGTAATAAAATATTATTTGTTTTTGATCTCAGCTTTTAAAACCATTTGTCGTTGACATAAACTAACAATGAGTAGCGTTAACCAATTAGAGGACAAGAATGCTTTGTCAAATTTATTTGGGCCAAGCCCTTTAGACTACAAGATGGTTGGATGGACACACGTTTTCGGATTACAACATTCCTTCATCCAGCATTCCTCTACTTGCAGCAGAAACTATCGAACCAGATATCCAGAATAAAATGCAGGCCAGTTTACTAAACCAAAAGTGAACCGCACTTGAACCCTTCCGAAAAAGGTTTATAGATGACCGGTCCATTGGCCGAAAATAAATCTGTATCTAAACATATTCTTTTCCTTTGGGCCACTGGGGTCAAATCATCGAGTTGAGTGCAAGTTGGCGGGTTTAATTTTGAGCGTCCTTCCTCTTTAACTTCATGTCTGTTTTTGTTTTTAATTGTTTGGTTTGTACTTTAATAATATTTGTTGTTGTTGATCTCAGCTTTAAAAATTTGCAAACATTCTTTTCCTCTTTCTACTCCGAGATGCAAACAATCAAATAGGATTAAGAACAACCAACAATAAAAACAGAATAATAATGAAAAGTAATAAAATTTGAACTAAAATTTTTTGAATTTGTGAAGCCACATTTTTTCTATAGAAGTCAAATTTAACTAAAATTTCTATAGAAATAAATTTTGACAAAATTTTCTATAGATAAATTTTGAACACAATTTTCTATAGAAATAAAATTTTGACAAAATTTTCTCTAGAAAGTTTTTCATAGAAAAAAAAATTTGACAAAATTTTCTATTGAAATAAATTTTGGCAAATTTATCTGTAGTAAAGAAATTTTTCTATAAAAAAATTTATATATATACATTTTCTATTAATATCTTTATAAAATTTATATTTATGTTTAAGGCCATACTATCAAAGTCTCCATTTTTCTATCGTTTATAGAAGTGCTAACTTTCTCTTGTTGGTGCAATCTAAAAGGTATTTAAAACATTACACCTTCCAAAGGAGATATCTATACCTCAAATAAATAGTCGCTAGTAGGGTAGTGATAAATAAATAAAATAAACATCCTAAATTAAAGTAAATAAAACACTTTTTTGAAAAAAAAACTATTTTATTTTCATATTATACCACAAAAATTTGATCTTAATCACTTTTGGGTCGAAAACCCTTTGTAGTTAGTTACCCCACATTCTGTCATTATTTAATCATAATTTATTATTGGTTATAAATATTATAGATAAAAATAAAGTGATCGAATACTCAAAAACTTTTTTTTTTTATTTTTGGTAAAATTTCGTTCACATTTTGGTAGATATGTTTTTAAGGTTTGTGTGGCAACCGTGGTTGCGAACACATATTGAAGAATTACAATAAAGCTTAGACTGGAAAGAGCCAAGGAGTTGGCTTCGCTTACACAAAGCCAGTGAAGCGAATTTGGTTTTCTCCAATGAAGTTTGTGGAACTAACCAGACGACCGTGGAATATAAAAGAAATGCCGATTACTATCGGGAAAAATGACCTAAAAACAGTATTGAGCCTGGGACAGGAAGAACGCAAAAGGTTAGGTTAGATATGTGGCAGCGCCGTTATTGTCAAGGTTTCAACTTAGACTTTCAGAACACTAAGTGGTTCGCCCGTAAACCGTGGGCATTCCAGACAGGATCAGTTTTATCTGCAATTAGCACGCGTCAACCCAAGAATGACTTAGAAAGGAGGTTTCCAGTAAAAATATCATCTCGAGGGGCGCTTCACGAGTGAATAAGCAAGAAAACAACCGAGCACCGAGTGTGACGACAATTTGAAAGGCCATAATCCCGTTCCAAAAATTCCAAATCAAAAAGGATCCCTAAAATTGATTCTAACTTCTGTAATGTTTACTTAAAATTTTTGATTAATAAAGAAAAAATTAACTTCTTCTCTTTTACTTTGTTTGCATTACATTTATCATCTCCCTGATAAGAAGCTATACCTGAAAAGTGGACCTTATTTGTGGTTTAATTAGCAATACCATGAAAACCTAAATCAGATAGAAGCTACTTTGCCAAGTTTATAGGCGAATAGCTACATCACGAGACCAAGGAATATATACACCCCAAACATATTTCGAGAGCCCGCAACCATGTAGTGTTGTCGAATATTATGTATATGATTTTCGGCAAGCATGTTATGTTTGACGAGAATGGAATATTTTTGGCGACCAAAAGTCTTTACATGCTCCGTGCGAAAAAGTAACATCCCCAGCAAAAAAAGGCGTCGCCAAAAAAGTGTTGAAAATGTTCTTTTTGATCATAGACGGGACGTACACCATTTAACCAGCCGTTTGCACTGAATTTGCATCACTGTTAAGGTGTGATGCGTAATTAAGATGTTCTAGTAGGAATTGATTTATGTGATATTTTGACAGATAAATAACTTTAAAATTGTTTTTACGAGTTTTAATGTAATTCTTAGCTTGAGTGGAACGTTTGACATCAAATCATTTTCAAAAATTTCCTTTTTTCTTTTTTTTTCCCGCGTAATTTTCTCGATGATTTGCATTTATTAATTCTCTATTAATCTATTTGAAAATAAACAATTTAAAAATATTAAAACTATGAAAAAGGTTTTAAGTTATATGGCCGTAAATTCGGCCAGGCCCGGCATCTTATGTACCCTCCTATGTATGAAACTTCTACGAAAGACTGTCATCTACAGTAATAGAATTTACCTTGGGTTGACGTAT
Organism: Haematobia irritans; assembly: GCA_003123925.1. Lineage (NCBI taxonomy): Eukaryota > Metazoa > Arthropoda > Insecta > Diptera > Muscidae > Haematobia > Haematobia irritans. Next base: position 9,582 of record PGFW01032238.1, on the reverse strand, counting down.
CTTAAATCGTTTTCATAAAAAATTGTGCAGTTAGTCCATACATGATAAATATTAGACAAATAACGTAAAGTCTACAACATAAATTAAACAATCGATAAATGGATTTTTTGCAACGGTACGTAGGGGAGCCCAGAATGAATATAGGGGTCGCTTATACGAGGGTATTTATATATTTTATTTTTTTTTTTTTTTTTATTATTTTTTTTTTTGTAAGTATAGCAATTATGAACTATGATATGGAGGAATTTTTGTGCGATTGGGATCGATTTATCTGAGGGATATTATAGACCGAATGGACCTAGTTAGGCCATTAATAACGCCATATACTAGCACATGTAACCAAGAGCTCATATATAGGAGATCGGTTTATATGGGGTTTATATGTTGACCACCTTTTAGAATGGTTTTATAATATCATATACTACATATCACGTACCAAATTTCACCCAGATCGGATGAATTTTTGCTTCCCACACCGGAGGTCAAATCTGGGGATTGGTTTATATGGGGGCTAATAATATATATCGTTAGTAAAAATTCCATATTCGGGAGGAAAGGTATTTTTTTTTTTGGCGTCTACTATAATACTAATCCGATCTGTTTTCCTTTCCGAAATGACATTAATCCTCCATAAACTAAACATCCATTGAAATTATTCGCTTTCGTATACTCTAACTTAGGTTAGATACTAGTATGTCATAGGGCCCCTGTGCGAATGAATTCAGCCACCGGCACTCCCAGAGTACCCCACTGCAAATACTATGTTTATTCCAACAAAACAACTAAAAACTTTCAAACGAAAGGAAAGATCTTTGGAATTACAGTTTATTATCTTTGGGTCGAATAACTTAGAATTTGCGAATGCAATTTTGGGGTGGACATTGAGAGAATACAAGCAGCAGATTTAGGAGTTAATAATCGTAAAATATTGCCAGATGTTCATTTCTACCCACATGGACAAATCTGACAACCATTACCAATATTACTACAAAAAGAATTAAATTCTCTCTTTCAGATAGCGACAGACTTAAAGGCCTGGACAAACGCTATCATTGGGAGTTTACTTTTTGCGCACCCAAAAAAGTTTGTTTGGGAAAAAGTATGTGTATTGACATTTGTTTACATATTTTAAAACAATTTTATAATGAACTAGGTCCGTATTCTCTAGCTAATTTCAGTTTCTCTATAACTTTCTTGTTTTGACATGATATGATATTAAGCTCCCACCATTTTCTCTCCTGTACAATAAAAACTGTTTTCACAGAAACATCTTTTCAAAAAATAACATTTTCCTCGGAACGAAATTTTAGACATAAAGGGTTTTAGACGATGCAAATAATTGCACGCAAATTCTTGTTTGAGCAAACGGGGTATGAGAAGCAAAGGGGGTAAGAAAAATTTCATGTTTTCCGTTCCTCTGCAAAATTTTTTTTAATTCTGAAATTTTCTTGAAATTTCAAAGCGATTGCCATGAAAAATTTCAAACGTATAAATGTGAAGTTTTTAAGAAGCAACTTTAAAAAGAGAATACAAAAAATGCCACTCAACCAATTGCATCGTCTAAAACCCCTCATACAAAATTCCTCTTTGTTATAACCTCAAAGAAAAATTTACTTGATCAAAGATTTTGACGGCCTTCCTTTTAGGATTTTGGTATTGATTCCCGAGCCGGAAGTCCGACTGTTTTTAAAATAAGACATTTTAGCGGCTATGTGGCTTTAAATATGGGATCTAAATAAACAATTAAAATTAGTATGCAGATATCATTTATCGAATATTTCATTCCCTTATTCGCGTAATATTAATAAAGCTATTTCAAGGAACAAACAAATGGCAAATTAAAATCTAACGGCGTCAATGCGGCCCGCTTTGCTGTGCCTTTTTCCGATTTTTTTTTTGCCAGCAATAACAACATTGCTTCACAAAGACGCTCTAACTCTCCACAACTAATTGGCTTACAGACGATCAAAATTTGACACGCAATCATATTGAAGGTTGGTTACTATTAGATAAAATAATATCATTTAAGAACTAGCGACGCCAATCTATGTGTCAGACCGAGGGACTTATCAGGCCAACCTGTTTACAGAATACTTCGAAAATGCCAGATGACAACGGCTCGCGTTTTAACATAACGTCCGGGGAGAAAAGGGTGTTTCAAACTTTCCACCCATTTTATACCCGTCCACCATAGGATGGGGGTAATAATAAGTTTTGTCAATTCCGTTCTGTAACACATCGAACATATTCCTCTAAGACCTCCATAAAGTAATATCTATTCTGGATCGTGGTGAGATTCTCGAGTCCGATCCTAATCGATGTCCCGTCCGTGCTGTTCGTGCTGTTGAAATCACGCTAACTTCCGAACGAAACAAGCTATCGACTTGAAACTAGGCATAAGTAGTTTGTTTAATTGATGTAGGTCGGATAGTATTGCCAATGGGCCATAGTCGCAATCACTTTTACCGTATAGCCCCCATATAAACCGACCCCTAGATTTGGCTTGCGAATCCTTTAAGAGAAGCAAATTTTCATCCGATCCGGCTGATATTTGGTAACATTGGTGTTAGTAATATGGTCTCTAATAACCATTGCAAAAAATTGGTCCCCCATCGTCAATAATTAATGTATAGGCCCCCATATAAACCGATCACAAAATTTGAACTCCGGAGCCTCCTGGAAGACCAAAATTCATCTGATTCAAGTTGATATGTTGGTACGTGGTCGTTAATATAATGGCCTCAAACACAATGCAAAACTTGTCCCGAATCGGTCCATAATTATATATAGCCCCCATATAAACCGATCCCCAGATTTTGACTCCGAAGCCCCTTCGAAGAGCAAAATTTATCCGATTCGCTTTGAAAATTTGGTACGTGATATGCAGTAATGGTATCCAAAAACCCATGCAGGAATTGTTCATATCAGTCCATTATTACATATAGCCCCCGTATAAACCCATCCCGAAGATTTGGTTTTGAGTCTCTTGGAGAAGCAAAATTCATACCGATCTGGTTGAAATTTGGTAAGGCGTGGTGGGTATATATATAATATTTAACAAACCATGCCGCCAAAAGTGCCATATCAGTCCATAATCATATAGAGCCCGCCCATATAAACCATCCCAGAAATTTGGTTTTGAAGCCTATTGGAGGAACAAATTTTATCCGAGTCAGTTGAAAATTTGTATATTGTGCTATTATATGGCCGTTAAAAAACATGCCTAACTAGGTCCATAATCGGAACTATAGTTATATATAGCCCTCAGTATAAATCGATCCCCCAATCCACACAAATTGGTCCATATCAAGTTCCATAATTGTATATATGGCCCCCAATAATAAGGCGACCCCCATATTTCAATTGATGGCTCTCACCCTCGTATGGACTAAGTCACAAATGTAGAAAACGATGTTAAGAATTTTAGATACAGCAACAACCAGTAATTCCATTGTGGAATGACAGTCTTCGTAGAAGTTTCTACACAATCCATGGTGGCAGGTACACAAGATTCGGCCTGGCCGAACCTACGCCCGTATAATACTTTTTATACCGCTTCAACCACTAGCTGTGGTACAGGTATAATAAAGTTTTGGGTGTCATTTTGTATGTAACGCCAAGAAGGAAAAGTCTGAGACCCATCGTTTAGTATAACCGATCGTCTTAGAATTAAATTCTGAGTCGATTTAGCGATGTCCGTCTTCTGTCCGTCTGTCTGTCTGTCTGTCCTGTCCGTCTGTCTGTCTGTCTGTTGATGTATTTTGTGATGGCAAAGTACAGCCTCGCAGTTTTAGGTCCGATTGTCCTAAAATTTGGTATAGGTCCTGTTTCGGCTCAAAACGAATCCCTAATTGATTTTGGAAAAAATCGGTTCAGATTTAGATTAGCTGCCATATATATTTTTCACCGATCTGGTCATATTTGCGTTGTATATCAACCGATCCTTCCTCAAATTCCGGTACATTCCGAATATTTTATGACTTTCCGAAAAACTGTGCAAAATATTCAGCAAATCGTTCAGATTAGATATTGCTCCATATAATTAGCTTTCGCCAGATTTACACTCATTTGCCCAGCAGAGGCCAATTTTTTGCTCCCGATTAGTTGAAAATTGTTGTCACAGGGAGTAGAAATTAGCATTGGTAGCTATGCGTGGCAAATTTCAGTTGAAATCGGTTCAAGATTTTAGATTATACTCCCGTATATACTTTCGCCCGAATTTACACTCAAATGACCACAGAGGCCAAAATCCTTTTTGCTCCGATTTTAGTTGAAATTTGCACAGGCAGTAAAATTGCATTGTAGCTATGCGTGCCAAATTTGGTTGAACTCGGTTCCAGATTGAGATAGCAACCTAAAGTTGGTTGCCACATCTGCCACATTGTATTGATCTTCTTCTTAGCCTTCTCTGTACAGAGCGGCCATTGTAACCACTGTGAATTCCTACACTTGTAGTTAGGTTTATACACCATTGCATTGTTTTGCATACAAAGTAGGTCAATTTTCTTCACTGACTCCTTGGGCAACTGATAGTGTTGAGTTTTAGTTAAAAACAAAACTAAAATACAACAAAATTTTAAATAATTCCAAATGAAAAACTTGGGCTGATACTGATAAAATGGAAAAATAACTTCAAACATCCCATAGTATTTTAAACAAAAACATGTATATACGGCTAAAAGTTCGGCCTGGCCGAATCTTATATGCGCTCCACCAAGGATTGCGTACATGAACCAATTTTCGCACGGTATGTAAACTTCTAAAATACAAGCCGATCGGATTAAATTTGTTCCTCAATGAGGCTTTAAATCTTGGGGGGACTATATGTTATATATGGGCGTAGTAAATAATTACACTAATTTACACTGAAAATGTACTATTGGATGAGAGGTCACTTTTCTTATGTATTTCGATCTACTGAATTCGAAAAAAAATGTTTAAAAATTTTTTTATGGAACAGTTTCCGAGATATCCCGTTATTTTTAGTTTTTCGCTCTTTTTTCACTAAACAAATTATATCTAGAGTTAGAAATATCTGACTATATTGCAGATCAAAATCTATAAGAAAAGTCGCATATCATCAAATGTACATGAAAAAATTTTATTTTGTAAACTAGTGTTATCGGCCAAGTTTTGCACGCACAGAAAAAACTAACATGTTTCCAATTAAAGTCTTATTTTTTTTAATTGATACAAAAATAGTCACAACAATTAAAAGTATTAATTAATTTTTTAATTGCATCAATTAATTTTTTAATTGACTTCAAATTATTTTTTATTTGGTACTATCATTTCTGTGATTGAAGATATTTCAATTAAAAAATTAATTGGATCAATTATTTTGGTGATTGAATCAGAAAAAAATTGTGTGCGGTTATTACAAGGCATATACTAACAACGCCTACCAAATTTCAACCGGATCGAATGAACTTTTTTCCTCCCAGATGTTCCGGAGGTCAAATCTGGGAATCGGTTTATATAGGAGCTATATATAATTATGGACCAAATTTTGCATGATTGTTAAAGGCCACCACATACCAAATTTCAACCGTATCGAATGAAATTTGCTCCGCAAACCAAATCTAGGGTCTATAACAAAAATGTGGTCCGATATGGCCGATTGGCTATACTATCAGACCTACATCAATAACATTTATTTGTACCAAATTTCAAGTCCATAACTTGTTTCTTTCGGAAGGTAGTGTGATTTCAACAGCGAACGGTCGTGCGGACGGATTACGGACATTTCAAAATCAAATCAGAATTACGCCACGACATCTCCTCTCTTAAAATTGTGTTTCTACTTTGCCCCCACTCCAAGAATCGAAATAAATTTGAGGTTTAAGGTTGTACATTGATAGAATGAAATTTAAAAATTCACTTAGTTCATGTCAATTCAACCTACTATGACATAAAGTTCATTCAAATATCTTTTGGAAATTGCCAAGATTGTCTCATTTGGGAAAATTATTTTTCCTTATGGATGCCTTTAGGTGTTGCTGTCAATGGTTTCATTTTTTAGACCATTCAAAAATCTCTCTGTCTCTTTTAAATTTGCATACGACCTTGAGATTTCATTTCATTCGGAATATTTGGCGCCTTTGCTAAGCCACAGATTTCACATCCCACACAAATACGATTATGTCTATGTTAAAACGCCGGAAAAATTAGAACATTTCCACCAAGAAAACTGCCTTACATTCGTTTTTTTTTTTTGTGTTTGAACTACAACTGACTCTGTATCCAATCCCAATCTGTACTACATAGTAATTGGCTGTAATATTCAAAAAAGTCCTTGGAATAGGGCAAATGCCTGACTTATGGTGAAGCAAACAATAGAAAACTGTTGCAAAAAAAAGAAGAAAGTATTATTGGGTATTTTATGTTGTTTCATGTGTAAGCGTATAAATCCTTTATTCTTTCGGAAGAATATTTGCATTCAGTACGAAAACTTCAGGATATAGCAGATAAGTAGCAGAAAACCGCCCGATGCTTTACTATTGCTGGTGTCTCATCACGGTCCTGCACAGTTGCGTAGAATTCTTAGCAATCTTTGCCCAAAATATACTTTCTCCCAAATAAAGCGTACTCAATGCAGAAAGTTAAATTTTGACAAAAATTTTCCTTTTATAGAAATAAATGTTGAAAAAAACTTCGATAGAAATAAAAGTAAGACAAATTTCTATAGAAAATAAAATGTTGACCCAATTTTCTACAGAAATAAAATTTTCAACAACATGTTTCAATAGTATCAAATTTGACAAAATTTGTCTATAGAAAAAAACTTTTGACATATTATTCTGTGCACGAAAAAAAAATTTGAAAAAATTCAAATATAAATAAATTTAGACAAATTTTCTATAGAAACTAATATTTTGACCCAATATTTCCTTAGAATATAAAATTTCTAACAAAATTTTGCTATTAGTATCAAAATTTATGACAAAATTTTCCATTGAGCTTATCAAAATTTTTGACAAAATATTCTATAGAAATATAACATTTTTAAGACAAAATTTTCTGACTAGACATAAAATTTTGAGATAACTTTCTATGAGATAATATTTGACCATTTCTTAGAAATAAAAATTTTAAACAAACTTTTCTATAGTGATCCAAAATTATGAACCAAAAGTTTTCTATAGCTATCAAAAGTTGACAAAAATCTTTATAGGAGAATAACATTTTTGCAGCACAAATTTTCTGTAGACATAAAATTTCGACAAAATTTTCTATAGAATAATATTTCGACAAAATTTTCATAGAAATAAAAATTTTGACAAAATTTTCTTAAAAATAAATTTATGAAAAAATCTTCTACAAATAAAAATTTGAGCAACATTTTTTTATTAGTAAAAGAAAATGTTGAGCAAAACTTTTCTATTAGAAATAAAATTTTGCACAAATGTTTCTATAAAAATAACAAATGCATTGACAAACAACTCTTTCTATAGAATAAAGCTTTTGGACAAAATTTCTATATTTAGAAAATAAAATTTTGACTAAATTTTTCTAGTAGAAATAAAAACTCTGACCAAAATTTTCGTATAGAAATAAAATTATTAACAAAATTTTCTAAAGAGACTAACAATGTTGACAAATTTTTATTAAGAAATAAAATTTATAACAAAATTTTAAAAGAAATAAAATGTTCGACAATAATTTGTTCCTATAGAATATATAATTCCCGACCCAATATTTCTATAGAAATAAATTGTTGAGAAAAATTTTCCCATATAGAAATAAAATTTTGACAAATTTTCCGTATAGAAATAAAAATTTTGACAATGTATTCTACAGAAAGAAATTCGTGCTAGCACACAAATATTTTTTTTCTGATTCAACTCACAACATTAATATGATCAAATTTATTTTTATTGTAAATGTCTTCAATCACGAAACTTGCATAGTATCAATTACAGTTTTTAATTTGGGGCAATAGAAAAAAATTCTTGATAAAAAATTAATTTGATTTTCAGCACAAATTTTCAATTAATTTTATTAATTTTGATTCAAGTTAGAAAATTTAATTGATGTTGAATTGCAAAACTCAATTAATTTTTTAATTTAAAATTGTAACCCTTATTTTTTTTGGATTAATAGCCTTCTTGGAATTGGCTTAGAGTTTATTATTCTGGATTACGCAATGATTGCCTCTTGAAAATAGCATTTTTTCAATTTAAAATTTAAAAAAAAATAGGAAGCACTTTTTTTTTAACCCCTTTTAACCTAACCGATGTCCGCTTTGCAGCGAACATTCGAAAAGACACCAAATTCTTATTTTATCAATTAGTTTTGATATTGATTCTCAAATGCTATTTAATAGTAATCTAAATAATCTATAAATATTTTAGCATATATTGCGGTGAGTCAAAATAGCAAGTTTTTGTAAGACTTCTATAGAAACTATTAACGATAAAAATACGGAAAATTTTTGAGACAATGTTTCTACTTGTATGGTCTCCTAGTTAAATGGACACTTCATACGAAACAACTATAACTGACACTTTTTGGCTTCTTTTTTGTATCTTTTGCTCACACTTTGAAGGACATTATAGCCAACTAGCGCCTTCCATTTTTCGTATAGCGTCCAACTTCGTCAAAATTCATAGACATCAAATTTTCTAAACAAGTCATATTTTGCAAGAAGGTTTTCAAAATGGCACGAATTTTCTGTTCTACATGCTGCTTATACAAGTAAAAAACAGCAAGACAAAAATTAAAGTATTTTAACATTAGGTTATATTCGTAGTGAAAGGGTTACACTGAATTAGTCTTGCGAATTTGATTTTAAAAAGTTTAATTGTGTATCAACTAATTTTTTAATTAAAATTTAAAAATTTTCAATCATGCAGCTTAATTAACTAATGTTTCTATCATTGATTAAAAGTTAATTGTATCAATTAACTTTATTAATTGAAAAAATTTTCAATTTCAATTAACTTTTTAATTGGATAAATATTTGCGTTGATATTTTTTACTGTGTTATAGATACTACAATATTTTAAAGAACAAATATTTCTAAGAATATAAAATGCTTGACAAATTTTCTACAGAAATAAAATTGTCTATAGAGAATAAAATTTTGACAAAAATTTTCTAACTGAAATAAATTATTTGTCAAAACGTTTTATATAAATAATAATGGTGTGACAACATTTTCTACAGAAATACAAACTATCTGACAAAACTGTTTTTACTACAAAGCAATAAAATTCGATATAGAAATAAAATTTTTTGACAATTTTTTTAATAGAAAGAAAATGATTGACAAATTTCTCCTAGTAGAAATAAAAATTTAAAAAAAAAAACCTTTATCAATAAGAAATAAATTTTGAAAAAAAACCTTCATATAGAAATAAAATTTAGACAAATTTTCCTAATAGAAATAAAATTTTACCAAATTTTCCTATAGAATTACAATTTTGACCAACAATCTTTCTAACAGAAATACAATTTGCAAATTTTCATTGAAAATAAAATTTTGACAAAATTTTCATATACGTAATTATTGTGATTTTTGACACATTAAGAGTAACTTTAATTTTTGCGATTTATTGTTAGATCTTTCTCTGTGGCCGG
>PGFW01032232.1:0-11297 GCA_003123925.1 Haematobia irritans | reverse complement strand
ATATTAGTCTATCCATTTTTCACAATAAAACAACAACGAAGCAACCAGAAATGACACAATAAATTTATTATTGTGGTCCATACTAAACATGGTCCATACCAACACCATACCGCTAGACGGAAGCGAAGAAGAAATTCCTAAATGTGTGGAATGAAAGGAAATAAAAGATATGGATATTAAATATACTTTCGATTATTTTTTTCACTTTTCATTAAAGAAATGTCTGTGGTATTTATTATGGTGTGGTTCATTGGCAAATTCACAACTACAAATTTACACCTTAATGGTTTTCATTCATTTTTTTTTCATTATATTTAATTTTAAAAATGACATAACATTTACTAGGAGAAGTGGGCTGGGAATGTAAGTAGGCAAATAATATTCCGCAAACCACAGTAAAGGGGGAAAGGTGATTATGTGGAATGAGTTATATGTGGTGGGATCAACCCAATAGTTGCAAATTTTATCTTTATGTTGATTTTTTTGTAATATTTTGTTATTATACTAATAGCAATTTAATTTTTTTTTATAACGTTTGTATTAATTGATTTATATTTTTTAATTTTAATTTATTTTTTTATATTAATTGCAATTATTTTTATTTTTTTTTAGTAGGAAAATTTGTGGTGAGTGTTTTGTTATGTCATAAGCCGGAAAGTATTGGGCCCCATGGGTCATTAAGATGGTGAAGTTCTATCATTTTTTTATCTCTTTATTTAATATTACAAGCTGAGTTACTACTCAATCTAGTAATTTTGGCAGTTAACATAGTTACAATTACAATACTAGGAAATATTTACTCTAGTGTAGAAATTTTGGGAAGAGAAAATAGTTGCACAACTATTCTCTAGCTTTATTACTATTTTCTGGGTTTAGTGACCAGATCCAGGGGGACAATCCTATGATTCTGAAGTTTAGTTTTATGTTTTCGAGCAATGAGTGAAATTTTTTGAGAAATTGTTCTCACTCCTAAATCTCGATGCTAGACACTATTGCGGATTCTATCATTGATCCAACACACTTATTTCACTAAAACAAGCATGCCGGTTTCCAAAGAATTTGGCCTTACACTAATGGTTTTGATAATATATTCCGAAGCCAAACTAAGTGCGGAGAATTGAAGAAGGACACAATTAAGACACAATTGTATTTTAAATTTTTAGTTTTGGCGTATTTCATCCGATCCGGCTGAAATTTGTGCATTGTGTTGCGCTATATGATCTCTAACAACCCATCGCAAAAATTGGTGGCCCATCGGTCACTAATAATCATATATAACCTCCATATAAAACCGATCGCCCAGATTTGGCTTGCGGAAGTCATCAAAGAGAAATAAATTTCATCCGATGCCGGCTGAAAATTTGTTACATGGTGTTTGGTAATAATGGTCTCTTACAACCATGCAAAAATTGGTCCAGCATCCGGTCCTAATAATATAGTATAACCTCATATAAACCCGATCGCCCAGATTGCTTGCGAGTCTCAAAGGAAACAAATTTCAATCCGATCCAGCTGAAAATTTGGCACCGCGTGTGTAATATATTGGTCCTCTTACAACAATGCAAAAATTGCCGGTCCACATCGGTCCATAATTATATATAGCCCCCATATAAGACCGATTCCCAGATTTGAACCTCCGCGGAGCCTCTTTGGAGGAGCAAAATTCATCCGATCCGTGTTGAAATTTTAGATACGCTTGGTTTAGTATACTGGTCTCCTAACAACGCATGGCAAAAAATTAATGCCATATCGGTTCATAATTGTAATATAGCCCCATATAAACCGATGCCCATTATTGACCTCGCGAGCGCTCTTGAAGGAGCAAAGTTCATCCGATCCGACAGCAAACCATGCCAAAATTTGGTCCGTATTTTAATCTAATATTAATATAGCCCCTAAATAAACCCGATCCCCAATTCACAAGAAAAATCACGATTGCCACTCGAGCCAAAAATAATCTACCAAATTTTATTCGATAGAATTTTTCACAATGTTTATGTTCTAATAGAAAATTTGTCAATATTTCTATTTCTTATAGAAAATTTTTGCAACATTTTATATCTTTATGGAAATTTTGTCAAAATATAATTTCTATACAAAATTTTGCCAAAAATTTATTTCTATAGAAAATTTTGTGGAAAAATTTTATTTCTATAGAAAAATTTTGTCAGAATTTTATTTTCTGTACACGCAGAGAAAGAACATGATTGTCACAATCATATTCCGAAAGAGCAAAATAATAAATGATAGCGAGCCTATTTTTGTCGGCGACTCATGTAACATTTCACCCTGGCAACCTATGTTGGCTTTAGTGAACATGGTTCTAAGGAAAAATAATAATTGTCCTAAAATGTTATTATATTGATACAAATAATTTTGTTTGAATTAAAAGAAAATGGTCACGATCTATAATGTTACACCCTCACAAAAAATCGCTTCTGTAACATATACTCCCAAACATATTTTGCTTCAAGCATATACATTTTTGGGTATTGCCCCGAAACATTTATATGTTTTTCGATCTCTACGCAATAATATAATATGCTTGAAAAGCATTATTGGTCTAAACAATATATGTTTGGTGGTAGTCCTAAGTTCCAAAGCATTTTCGGAACAATTATGTTATTATGTGACCATATAATGATGTTTTGGAAGCATTTTGCTACCGCCAAAAAATATTACTATGCTTAAAAAATTCTCCCAAAGCAATATTGTGCCAAAATTTTATTTATTTATTTATATATTTACAATCAATTAATGAATTATGAAATAAAACAGGTTAATTAGGTGCTAACAACATAGCGTTTTTCGACGCTGAATGCTCAAATTTTTGTTTCTGCCCCAATTGTATATTCCCCGAACATCTTTTCACTATCACGAAAGATTTTTTAAGTATCTAGCCACCTTTTTCTGTAATACAAACATTGTAAAAGAAAATTATTGCAATTGTATGATTCTTTATACGCCCGTCACCATTTATGAATGGTGACGGTGGGTATTAAAAATCTACAAATTGAATGAATTTCTTCTTACATGTTTGTATTTACAGAAAAAGGTGGCTAAGGAACTAAAAAATCCTCGTGAAGAATGAGAAAAAGATGGTCGGGAATATCACAATTGGCAGAAACAAAATTTTGAGCATCATCCTCACGGTCGACAAACCTATTGTGGCTTAGCACCTATTATTACCTGTTTATTTTCATTTAAAAATTCCAATTTTCATTATGATTGTAAATATAAAATAAAATAAATAAAATTCTTGAGCAACAATATTGTTTGGGAGAATTCTTTTTAAGGCATATAATAATTTTTGGGTTGCAATGCTTCCAAACATATTATATGGTCACATAATAACATATTGTTCAAAAATGTTTGGAACTTAGACCTACCAAACAATATTGTTGTAGACCCAATATGCCTTTCAACTAATTATATATTGGTAGAGAATCAAACATTATAAAATGTTTGGGCAATACCCAAAAATGTATAGTGCCTTGAAGCAAAATATGTGTGGGAGTATATGTTAACAGAGAGCGGATTTTTTCGTGAGTGGTGTAACATTATAGATCGTGACCATTTTCTTTTTAATTCAAAACAAAATTATTTGTATCAATATAATAACATTTTAGACAATTATTATTTTTCCCTAGAACCACTGTCACTAACAGCCAAATGGTTGCAGGTGAAAATGTTACAAATGGTCGCCGCAAAAATAGCTCCTATCATATTATTTTGCTTTCGAAATATGATTTGTGACAATTCATGTTATTTCTCTGGCGTTTGTACAGACAATTAAAAATTCTCGACACAATTTTTCTAATAGGAAATAAAATTTTCACAAAATTTCTATTAGAAATAAATTTTGGCCAAAAATTTGTATAGAAATTATATTTTTGACAAAATTTCCTAAGATATAAAATGTTGGCAAAATTTTTCTATAGAAATAAAATATTGACAAAATTTTCTATAGACATAAACAATTGTTGAAAATTTTCTATGGCCAATAAAATTTTGGTAGATTATTTTGGCTGAGTGCAAGTCCGTGATTTTTGCTGTGATTGGGCGATCGGTTTTATTTTAGGGGCTATATATAATATAGATAAATACGGACCAATTTTTGGCATGGTTGCCCTGTCGGATCGGATGAATTTTGCTCCTTCAAGAGGCTGCCGGAGCGTCAAATTATGGGCATCCGCGTTTATATGGGGCTATAATTACAATTATGAACCGATAGTGGATTAAATTTGCTTGCATGGTTGTTAGAAGGACCATATCTAACACCACGTACTAAATTTCAACCGGATCGGATGAACTTATTGCCGGTCTCCAAGAGGCTCCGGAGGTCAAAATCTGGGAACGGTTATATGGGGGCTATATATATAATTATGGACCGATGTGCGACCAATTTTCGCATGGTTGTAAGAGACCATATGTTTAACACGCACGTGGCCAAATTTCAGCTGGGATCGGATGAAAATTTGTTTCCTTGAGCTCCGCAAGCCAAATCTGGGATGCGGTTTATATGGAGGCTTATATATATTATTAGGGACCGATCGTGGACCAATTTTGCCATCGGTTGTAAGAGACGCACTATACCAACACCATGTAACAATTTCACGCCGGATCGGATGAAATTTATTTCTCTTTGAGACCTCCGCAAGCACAAATCTGGATCGGTTTAATGGAGGTTATATATATTATTAGGGGACGCGATGGGGCACCAATTTTGCAGCGTTGTTCAGAATCATATAGCAACACAATGCACAAATTTCAGCCGATTCGGAGTGAAATACGCAAAACTAAAAAATTTAAAAATACAATTGTGTCTTAATTGTGTCCTTTCTTTCACATTTCCTCCGATTATTTGGGCTTGCGGAATCCTATATCAAAACCATTAGTGTTAAGGCCAAATCTGTGAACCGGGCATGCTTGTTTAGTGAAATAAGTGTGTTTGCGATCAATGATATGAAGTCCGTCAAATAGTGTCTAGCATCGAGATTTTATGGAGTGAGAACAATTTCTCAAAACAATTCACTCATTGCTTACGAAAAACATAAAACTAAACTTCAGAATCATAGGATTGTCCCCCTGGATCTGGTCAACTAACCCCAGAATAGTAATAAGCTAGAGAATAGTTGTTGAACTATTTCTCTCAAAATTTCTACACTAGAGTAAATATTCTAGTATTTGTAATTGTAAACTATGTTACTGCAAAATTACTAGATGAGTAGTAACTCAGTTGTAAATATAAATAAGAGATAAAAAATGATAGAAATCTTCACCATCTTAATGACCCATGGGCCCCCAATCACTTCCGCTTATGACATACACAAAACACTCACCAACAATTTTCCTAAAAAAAAATAAAAATAATTGCAATTAAATATAAAATAAATTAAAATTAAAAAAATATAATCAATTAATACAAACGTTATATAAAAAAATTTAATTGCTATTAGTTATAATAACAAATAATTACAAAAAAATCAACATAAAGATAAAATTTGCAACTATTGGGTTGATCCCACCACATATAACTCATTCCACATAATCACCTTTCCCCCTTTACTGTTGGTTTGCGGAATAATTATTTGCCTACTTAATTCCCAGCCCACTTCTCCTAGTAAATGTTATGTCATTTTTAAAAATTAAATATAATGAAAAAAAATGAATGAAAACCATTAGGTGTAAATTTTGTAGTTGTGAATTTGCCAATGAAACCACACCATAATAAATACACAGACATTTCTTTAATGAGAAAAGTGAAAAAAATAATCGAAAGTATATTTACATATCCATATCTTTTATTTCCTTTCATTCCACACATTTAGGAATTTCTTCTTCGCTTCCGTCTAGCGGTATGGTGTTGGTATGGACCATGTTTAGTATGGACCACAATAATAAATTTATTGTGTCATTTCTGGTTGCTTCGTTGTTGTTTTATTGTGAAAAATGGATAGACTAATATGCATACTATTTGTTTATAAGTTTCTTTATATATCGTTGCCATTTACATAATTTAATTTAAATTGTAATTTATTTATTTATTTGTATGATGTATACCACGTAAATAGCTAATAATTAAAATAAAAGTGTCTATAAATTTTATTTGAAAGTTAGCACAATAAAATCCATAGAAAAAAATAATTAGCTAATTTTGTATGTGAAAAAGTAAACATTTGTGTAATAAAGATAATTTAATAGAAGTAAATTTTAGAAGCATTACCTTTTTTTTCTATTTTCAATAGTTTAACTAAAAGGTCTCCAAAAAAAATTAAATAAAACATAGCGCATGACTTTATTCTAAAAATCGAGGTTACCATAAGGAATCGGCGACCGGACATATCCCCCCAATGACATTTCGCCCCAAAATGATTTTGGCGTTATGACCTCCAATGGGGCGGTCACATCGCCCACTTTTAGTTTGGGGTTTGTCCTCCCTTATCGCGGTCATATGTCCCAAAACTGTGGTCACAAAACGCCCAATATTTTATGTGGGAAAATAATGTCGGAATAAAAAATCAAACACTTGACCTAGTGGTAGTTCTTTGCGGCAGTTTTGTTAGACTAAAATACGTACGGTATTTAATTAAAAATGCCGTAACTAGAAAGACAGTCCATTATAGATTGTGAGTAGTGCAAAACCTCCACACAAGTTCTGATAATAGTGAATAACTAAATGTGGCGAACGCTGTGCCGGAAAAGAATATTTTAGCAAACCACTATTATTGGAAGCCGATTTGCATACAAAACTCTTTGTGTTCGAAGAGTAAGTGAAATAATGAATGAATGAATATGGATGATGGAGATGCCTATTGTTTTATTGATGTCCTTTTTTCGGTCGTTGTTAAATTAATATTCACGTTATATACTCACTTCGTTTCAGTTTATTTTTTAAACATTAAAATTGGAAAGAGATGAGATGATCGACGTGTGCTGATGGGTTACTTGAAAAAAATCGCCTGCGCGATATTATTTCAAGTACATCAGCACCACGTCGATCCCTCATCGCCTCTCCATAATCCGCGCGCCGAATCCTTTTTTAAATTCGATCACTTCAGTTCATCCTCACACTATCTTGCCAACTTTCGTTTTATTGATCTTGTTCCTAAAACAATAAAAATTGAAAGAGATGAGATTCGATCGATCTGCTGCTGCTGGTACTTGAAATCAAAAATCGGACGGCGGCGCGATTTTTTTTCACGTACCCATCAGCAGCAAATCGATTCATCTCATCTCGTTTCCAATTTTTCAGTTTAAAATACATAATTTTCAATTCAAGCATTTGTCTGGTATTGTTCAAAGAAAAAAATTATCAATTCTCCGAATTTTCACTGTTTCAATATACGTAAATTCAAATTTCTTGCAGCATAAACACCGAGCCCTATTTCACGAGCGAAGATAGGTCTTCGTAGTGCCAACTTTAGCCGCTTTCCATACTCAATCGTCGCTGAGAAGAAAAATGGTCCAGAAGAATTCTGTTCCAGTCAAAATAATTTAAAACAAACGCATGCAAGCCAAGATCATGCTAGTTTTACAATCTTGCTTCAGCATATACAATAAAAGCAGTATTCGATATTTTGTCAATAGAGGCCATATTATATCTATTTATAAATAGTTAAAAAAAAATTAATGGGATAGATGAAAGTAATCACTATCTAGCTTTTGAATGATTTAAAAAAAAAATACATTTTGTTCAGTTTTAATACTACACACAAAAAATTTTCACGAAAATTTTTCCAATTAAAATTTTAATGAGTTTTAAAAAATATTCAATAAAAAATGTAATTGATTCAACAAATTTTTTAATTGAAACAAAAATCTATCACAAAAATAATAGTATCAATTAATTTTTTAATTGGACTCAATTAACTTTTTAATTAACCTTCAATTAAATTTTTTATTGATACTTATTCATTTCTGTGATTGAACGACGATTTCAATTAAATTGAATTGGATCAATTAATTTCGTATTTGAATCTGAAAAGAAAATTTTGTGTGTATTTTTTTATATTCAAAGCGTCATAACACCCACATTTTTTCTATGGGCTTATGACCGCGATTGAGGTGGACGCACATTAAAGCGCCCAAACTAAAATTGGGGCGATGTGACCGCCCCAATGAATGGTCATAACGCCCATAAAATCATTTTGGCGAAAATGGTCCGTTGGGGGATATGTCCGGTCGCCTAAGGAATCAATTCAATATATCTTTGATTATTTTTTTTTTTATTTTCATGTGAATTCATTTCTTATTTTTCCTGACCTCTTGTATATATTTTACTCATCGAGCGGCCTTCATTAGAAGCTAAAAAAAACGTGTGATGCAACATACAATTTTAAAACGAAATATCGACAATAAAGGAAAACAAATAATATAGGCCGATAGCCTCTAGTTGCTAGTGCCGTAAAAAAGTTTATTTTAATTTGTAATAAGTAATAAATAAAAACAAATAATAATATGCAGACCTCGAGCTTAATTAATCATTTCATCATACACAAAAGTCGCAATATTAAGAAAAAATTCTCTAAAATAAGAAAATTTTTCTTTTTAAATTTTTAAACTGAAGTATTTAGCATTTTCTCTCCGATTAAAAACTCCCAAATCTAATTGGAATTTTAAAGCATTTATTTCCTTTTAATACCAACACATTATCATGGATCTCCAATCCTCCGCTAATCGAAACTATTGGCTAACAATAGAAAATCAGACTAACGATGTTTAAATACTACTAATGGACATTAACACTGATCGGAATTTGCCATTCTTTTAAGTCATCGTCCACAGAGGATATACTTTTTAATGACATAGAAAACCACTTTAAAAAACCGGATAGAGAAAAATCTTCACCACCAAAAATATTAGTATTGAAAGTTAGTTAGATCAATGGTGGTGATTAAACAATAACAAAAATCACATGGTTTCAAGTGCAAATCGATTTTGCCATTGCAGATTGTGAATGACAAAACTTTCACTTATTGGATTAAATTTGTAATAGGAATAAATTTACTTTACGCAATGTTTGAACAATGCCTTTGAAGTGAGGCTTAAAATAATAAAACTTTGACATTGACCATTACACAGAAAAAACTTGTATATTGTATAATAATTCGCTTAACAATATCTATAGGAGACCTGCAAAGCTAATTTTATTCTTTAATGTGTAATATAAATAACTAAAAAAAGTTATTTAATACAGATTTATTTTTATTTTTTATTTTGGTAATGATTACGAGTCAATTGAAAATAATATTGACCCAATATTGTAATTAAAGGCAGTTCTTAATCTTAATTTTTTAAAATAAATTAATTTAAACTGACATCTATTTGAATCTTTGGATTAAAGTAAAGAGACGATCCTACACATTTCAATTATTAACAAAAAAAATAAAAAATTTCAAAAAATACTTTAAAACAAAGATGCAAAATACTAAAATTACACTATATTTTAAGCTTTTTTAGTTTTAAATCCAAAGGTTCAAAATCTTAGTTAAGTTGAAAATCATTTCTTTAAAATCAAAAAAAAAAATTAACTTTAGAAAATTCAACCTTGCTTAAAAGACATACGACTTTAACGGAGGGACGCAAGTTCCAATGATTCGTATCCTAAATTTAATGAAAAACAAAAAATTATTGCAAATAGTATGAACCTTTTTTATTTAAAACAAGTAAGGAAAGTCTAAAGTCGGGCGGGGCCGACTATATTATACCCTGCACCCTTTGTAGACTCTAAAATATTCGAGTAACCATATCACATCCGCTCAAAATGTGTTGGGTGCTATATATAAAAGGTTTGTCCAATACATACATTAAAATATCACTCGATTTGGACAGAATTTGAATAGACTTTTTACAAAATCTATAGACTCAGAAATTTAAAGTTCGGTAACATGCACATAGCGGTGGACAGCAATTTTAGTAAAAAACAAGTAAGTGTAAGGTCTAAAGTCGCGGCGGGGTCCGACTATATTATACCCTTCAACCCCTATGTAGGCCAAAATTGTGTGTACCAACTCAACTACTTTCACATTTGCTGGAAGCTATATAAAGGAAGACAGATTTTTAGTTTCTACAAAATCCTCTAGAATTAAAAATTTAAAGTCGGACTAACGCTATCCAAGTTAATTGGGAGGGAAACTTCATTGGGAAAATGGGTCTAAAAATGTTAAAAAGTCTTACCATATTTCCCAAACTCTGGTGGTAGTATATAATGGGAGCTAATATATAATCTGAAACTGATTTTGTGACTAATATTTGACATATATAGTATAGAATAATGAATCTGCTATCTATGCGAAATTTCAGCGTAAATGGAGTATACTTATTGGCCCCTGGTCATATGAGTGCAAATCGACGGAAGTCATATATATGGGCAGCCATATTTATAAATCGTGAACCGGGGATTTTAACCAAATTTGGCACAATTTACTGAATACTACTAAACGTACTCCTTGTGCGAAAGTTTGAAGCAAATCAAGCGCAACACTCTGGATTTTTGAGGCCATATAAGTTCAAATGCGACGAAAGATCATATATAGGGACGTATATCTTAAATTCTGAATCGATTCTTTGACCATATTTAGCACATACAACTAGTCATCGTTTAAAAGTACCGCTTTATTGCAAAATTTGAAAGTAAGTCAGGGCCAAAAACTCGGCTTTTGAGACGCATATAAGTCCAAATCGGCGAAATAATATATATATGGGATGCTTATATCTAAATTTGAACCTGATTTCAATTCAAAATTTCCGAAGCATTTGTAGAATGTCAATTCTATCCCTCTCACGAAGATCGGTAGTAAACTTTGGCCTAGCTGTGGTCATGATGAGTCTACATCGGACGAAAAAGAATATATATGGAGCTATATCTAATCTGCAACCGATATTGGCTGATATTTTGCAAGATTTTCTGAGACTCATAAAATATTTGGATGTAAGGTATTTCAAGAAAATCGGTTTATAAACAGCGCTAAAACAACTGGACCAATCGGGGATAAATATATATGGCAGCTATATCTAAATCTGACCGGAGTTTTTCCAAAACCAATAGCGATTGTCTCTGTCCCAAGAAACGGCCCTATGCCAAATTTTAGGACGATCGGACCTAAAGTTGCGAGCTGTACTTTGTGCCACAAAATTACATATACAGACAGACGGACGGAACAGGACAAGACGGACAAACGCTAATCGACACAGAATTTTAATCTAACCGATCGTATACTAAACGATGGGTCTCAGATACTTTCCTCTGCGTTAACATACAAATGCACATAAATATATTATTACCCTGTACTCAC
>PGFW01032215.1:26780-43042 GCA_003123925.1 Haematobia irritans | reverse complement strand
GCTTCTTATCAATATGAAAAAAAATTGTAAGCGTTAAAAAAGACTTTCGTTTGTCTAAAATTCATTCTTTAAAAAAATGATTATATCAAAGATTCTGACCTCTCTTCACGAATTTTGTGATATGCTTTTCACTTTCAAACATATTATTTAAATTCTGGATCTTTGTTTCGAGTTATTGATGCGAGTACTAGTATAAATATCTCGGTAAACGTCCATAGAACATATGAGTACACACCTTGATTTGAAATCTTAGATTCTTAGATTTTTAAGCCATTATTTGAGATGCAGGAGTAAGAATCTGTTAGTTTTCGGGGCATTCTGCTCCATCAAACATGTCCCATATATCCCTGAATAGTATAAGTGATATGGGAAGAGACCAGTCTACGTACGGGAGGCTTTTCCAATTTAGGCAAATCGAATAAACAACTACGATATCTAAAAGGACCAAGAGGAAGGGTAATCAAAATCGGGACGATACAAAGCATGGATCCGATACACAGCATTTAAGCACACCCTACTAAAATACATCATAGTATTTCCATTCTAGTAAGTCGCGGACCAAACTACGGTCTATCTACTGGTCCAAATCATCCGATAACGGATGGATCTGGTGGGGCATTGTGATTTTTTGGAATTAAGAAGATATTTTATTTGGTTCGCCGTTCACTAATTTGATTTTTTGTTTGTACGTGAATGTTCTTATGTATAATAGCGCGCAAGGAATGAACTATCGAGGGTAGAGTGAAATCTGTATCCTAATTTTATTTTATGCATCATAGAATTAAATCCCGTAAGTCGCTAACAAATTGTCTTTTATTTAAAGAAGCGGCATCTTTTGGCTCGGAATCATACCAAAAGCCCTAAGAAGATGTCATTTCTTGGGGTTCCAATCAAAACTAACCTAAACGGACAGATTTTTTCGAATTTTATCTGAATTTCTATTTCGAGGACCTTAACTCAATTTGAACCATCGCGGAGAGATACACAATCCAACAATGTGTTAAAATGTTTTCGAAAAATGCAGACAGTGGAATGATCAATTTTCGAAGAAAATTCCCGTCTTATAGTGCATGGAGCACATTTTCACCTCACGTGGATTCGTGCTCAATAACAGAATTGCCGCATTTGGCGGCGAATGAAATCAAGAGGGTGAATGTTGAAAAACCAATGCCACCCACAAAGACGTGGAGCTGTTTGGGCGGTTATGGGCTGGCGCATTCAATCGGGACCGTAATTTTAATCCAAAATTGGCGGCTTGGTCAGGCAGGTTACTCTGGGAATGGGTGTTCGCCGTATCGGCTTGAGATCGCATAACAGGTGTGCTTGATGGCCCGGGAATTGGGTGACGAAGATGAGTGTGATGTGCGACGGTATACTGTGGGTTTCAGCAGGACTGGTGCCCACGGTACCACATCAGCAAGCGAAAAGTGTATGCTTTCTATGCGCCAGACACAATGTCAAGATGGCCGTGGTTGGGATCACGTAATGCGGGCTGTCAAGTTGCGCCAAGATCACTGCTGATGGGTTGGACCACCGTTGCGACCTTTTTTCTTTTGGTTATTTGAAAGAAAAAGGAGTACGCTCGATAAGCCCAGACGAATCAAGACGTGCTAAAGGGGATGGGGAGGGATAATCGTCACATCTAACTGCATGAACCCCTTATGCCCTCAGCCGTCATCGAAATTTGGACCACGGATGAAGCTGTGCCACCCAGGTCGTGGGCCCCATCCTTGGCCGATTTTGTGTCAGTACATAATTGAGTAATACCAATATATCATAATAAAGATAAATTACAACATTTCCTAAATAGTTTGGTTTTATCAAAATCAACATCGGCCCTTGAAATTTTACCAGCTTCTATTTAGTGACACAATTTTTGGATAATCGTCGCCACGTTAGCTCTTACCTCCTGAAACTAAGGCACGTTCCTTAAAGTAAAAGAAACACTTTTTTAATTTAAAGAAATAACCCTTACCATTTGCTATTAAGATATGAATATGATATATGATAGTTGATAGAATTTAAGATAAAAACGCTTATGGTTGCTAAGATTTTGGCAAATGTCCTACCAAACATGTCTCATTCTTAGAAGAAACGGCCTCTGTTGCGGCCTTGGACATCCAATTACCAAAATCCCTAAGGCAGGTCAAACATCTTTGGATCGAAGTGAGGTCTTACGCAGGATGTTGGCAACTAAGCTATCCAGCTTTCTAGTCAAATCAATTTGACTTGCTCACAAAATTGGCTAGATTTTTTTAGCTGTTTTGCTAGCTTGCGTAGACGATTCATGATGTTTTGGTAGATTATGCCAAATTTTCCATAGAAATCCAAATTTTTGACAAATAAATAGAAATAAATTTGACAAACATCTGTTCTATAAAATTAAAATGCTGACAAATTTTTCATTATAGAAATTAGTATTTTGTAAACATTCTCCTATAGAAAGTAGAATGAAGCTGTTAATGGAAACAGAGCCGAAATAATTGAATAAATAAAAATTAATACCAGACGCCTCGGAGCCTCGTTGTTTCATCACAATCTATCATTGGAAAAGGCAATAAATTTGACCAAATCGTTCCATAGAAATGAAAATTTTGAGAAAAAAATTTCCATATAAAAAAATTTTGACAAAAATTTTCGTTATGAATAAAATTATTGGACGGAAATGTGGTCCTATAGATAAATTGTGGTAAGCACTTTTCTATAGAACGTAAATATTTTGCGTAAAATTTGTCTATAGAAATAAGTAGTTTGACAAAATTTATTATAAAATATATTTTGACAAATTTTCTACTGAAATAAAATTTTGACAAAATTTTCTATACATCAAAGTTTTTGTGTGTTACAAATTCTATTTGAAATGAATTTGACAAAGATTTCTATAGAATTAAAATTTGGTGACAAGAAGATATTGTTAAAGAAATAAAATGAAAAATGTTGTAGTATAGAAATAACATTTTGAGAAAATTTATTACAAACTAACATTTGAGAAAATTTTATAAGAAATAAATTTCTTGTACAAAATTTTCAATAGAAAATTAAATTTTGGCAAAGAATTTTTATAGAAATTAACATTTTGGAAAATTTTCTATAGAATAAAATTTTTGAAAAAACTTCTATGAAATAAAATTTTGAGAAAAAAATCCATAGAAATAAAATTTGACAAAATGTTCTATAGAAATGAAATTTTGACAAAATTTTGTAAAGAATAAATTTTGACAATTTTATATAGAAATAATTTGAGAAAAAAATTTTTTGAAAAATTTCAATAGAAATTAATTTTGGCAAAATTTTTAAAGAATAAAATTTTGATAAAATTTTCTATAGGAAATAAATTTTGAGAAAATTTTTTATAGAATAAAATTGTGAGAAAATTTCCATAGAATAAAATTTGGACAAAATTTCTATAGAAAAAAAATTTTGGAAAAAATTTCTATAGAAATAAATTTGGTAAATATTAAGAAATAAATTTTGACAAAATTTTCTATAGAAATAAAATTTGACAAAATTTTCTATAGAATAAAATTTGGAAAAAATTTTGTAGAAATAGAAATTTTTGGTAAGATTTATAGAAGAAGTTATTAAAAATTTTTGTAAGATTTTCTATAGAAGTAAAAATTTTGGGAAAAATTTTCTATATAATAATACGTTTGAAAAATTCTCTATGAAGTAAAATTCATCTATAGAAATAACAATTTTGACAAAATTTCTAATAGAAATGAATTGAACCTAAATTGTCTATAGTAATAAAATTTGACAAATTTGTAAAAGAAATAAAATTTTGACAAAAATTTGTAAAGAAAAATTGACAAAATTTTATATAGAAATAACAATTTTGACGCAAAATAAAATAGGAATAAAATTTTGGACAAGATATTTTATAGAATAACATTGTGAGAATTATTATATAGAAATAATTTGAGAAATTTCTATAGAAATAAATTTTGACAAAATTTTCAATAGAAATTAAATTTTGGTAAAATTTCTATAGAAATAAAATTTTGGAGAACATATTTCTATAGAAATAAAATTTGAGAAAAATTTCATATAATAAAATTTTTACAACATTTCAAATAAATAAAATGTTTTCGGTAGAAAATTTCTATATGAAATAAATTTTGACAAAAATTTTCACAGAAATAAATTTGACAAAAATTTTCCTATAGAAATAAATTTTGACAAAATTTTCTATAGAATTAAAATTTGACAAAAAATTTCTATAGAAATAAAATCTTTGACAAATTTCTTAGAAATAAAATAGTTGGAAATAAAAATTTGACAAGAATTTTCTTTAGAAATGTAATTTGCAAAGAAAGTGTTTTTTGTAGTTTTTTTAGATAAAATTTTTCAAAATTTGCAGTGATATTTTTATGCTCGAGTGCTAACCGTACCTGCTTTAGGTACTCTCTCAATGAAATCGGTAAGGTTTACAAAACCAAACAGGTTGGCTATAATAGCAGAGAAACACAATCTAAACCCTTTAAGTATTGTTTATTTCTTTTTTGTCCTAGCATTTATTATTTGTCCATTAATTTTATAGAAAAAGGACTATTTTTAATTTAATTCGAAGAGGGGAATGGGGGCTGTCTAGTACCCAATGAAATAATAGACCTAGCACGGGACACCATCAATTAACAATGAAAATTCTAACAGTGATAAAGTCAAAGAAAATGCTGGAACCTGACCTTGCGTATCTGAAATGACAGTAAATTCCAAAACGAAAATGAACGGCTGGCTTTCATTGGTTTTTAGAAACGCTATGCAGAAAGATGTTTTCGCAAAGTTTGGTGGGTCGTACTAAGCTCTGTGAACACAATAACGTTTGTCTTTTGTCGTTTGTTGAGACTTTGATTTCCGTTTTGGGTGACACAAACGGCAAGGACCCCCTAAACTGGGATGGCGTCTGAGGACAACCCGGTTTGAGATGGTTAATGCAGGTGCTTTGGGGGTTTAGTAGATGTAAGGGAAAATAATTGGTTTGTTGCACACAAACAGTCCGTAAAATCTTCCATACAGAAGAACATAATTAAACTTCTTGTTGTTTTGTTTCGTAAGAAGAGGTTGTTTGGGACTGTGCTGCTAAGGAATTCTGTGAGAGGGGTCTTTGCGGAAAGCTGTTTCTTTTTTTGATAGGTGTTTGTTTTGTTTATGGCCTTTTGTTCGTAAAATAGTCTCACTTTATTGTCTTTTTTTTTGCTGCTATTTTTATTTTCTTTGTTATTTAGTTATCTTTATATTAGATTTTGACAATGTTTACCAACAATTACTATAGACTTTTTTCAAACAAGTTACAGGTTTCTTTATTATTTCTGAAGGCATCACTACAAAACAATGGTAAAATGAGCCCATGAATTGTTTGTAGCATTTGTCAATTGATGACATGGAACAATGGATTGTTTTTCCCTTTTTTTTAAGATCATCCTTAATACTATTCTATTTTCTTTGTGACTTACACAAAACACTGTGTTATGAACGGTTTGGAATTTTTCCTTCATTTTAATTCTGGGAATTTATTTGTATTTGTTTCTTGTCGATTTTTTTTTATTTTAATCATTACATTTATTTTGCTATTTTATTTCACTGATTCTCTTTTGTTCTTATTCGTGTTTTTTTTTTCTTTTCTCTGGAATTTTGCTCTTAATTAAATCAATGATGCTCTTTCGCTTTGCTCAAATTTCAGAGATTTCTTTGGTAGTTTGGCTAATGTCTTCATATAGTTCGGTGTCAATTACAGTGTGGGGAGTAGATTTGGGGAGCCAGGGGTTGTATATTGTAAAACGTGGAGCCTGATGGAAACTTTTGTTTATTCTTTTCACTTTGAAGTTGTTAAATTAACAAATCTTCGATTGTCTCATATTGAAACTCAATTCTGTTTGTATCGGTTTCCCTTTTGGAGATGGCTCGGGTGTCGTGGGGCTGGACCGAGGGGTTGTGCTGATCGGGGGGGGGGGCTGGTGGCTTGTCACACCGGAAAAACTCACAACGCCATCGTCGTTGTCCGGACACAACCAGATTCTACGAATAGTTATACACCACATCTCAAACACACCAAACATACATCTGAATAAGAACTAACCCGGTGAAATGCCGTTACATGAGGCTGTGAGTATTCAAGCGCAACATTTTTCATTGTGGGCAATGGACCGTTAACGGTTATGTTCGTCCTTTCAATTGAGGGCTTGCTCTTTCTCGCAGATAAACAACTCACTAGTGACACTAACTATCTCAATATTTACGCTTTCTCATTCACAAAATAAAGAGGACTTCGTTAAAAGATTCTTCGACGCTGTCATCCATTCTATTGCCTCATTTCACTTAAAACGTATTCAATATATTTCCATTCTTTTTTTTAAGAAAACGTAACTTTGTTATTTTGTGATTTTCTTAAAAATTTCTCACAGCACAACACATAGACCACCGAAACAATTTCCGTTTTTTTTTGTCCAGCAGTAGAGAATGAGGTACTAGACTAAGAAGAAATGTCAACTGACCGGAGACATGTAAAGCAGCTGCGGTTAAACAGGCTCTGTTAATCGCGGCAGGGTGTTATTGCCCTCCTTGTGTTCATACAAAACACAAGGAACCGCGGGGTATTATCACGAAGAGCAACACTCCGAATCACACAACAGAGAACGGGGAGAGCTCGGCCGGCGAGAGAGCGACCGAAATAAAGGAGAAGAGAGTAATTGTAAATAACAGGTATAGATATTTCCATTCTACAATCATCTATGATGACATACTTCATTGGAGAGTTCAAATGTAAACAAAGCATAAACGAGTCTCGTGATGTGTTAGTTAAAAGGTTGTGTTTCAAGAATTTCCTTTAACCTATTTCAACCTTAAGATAATTCAGTAGTTTTATAAAAAAACCGTTTTTGAAAACCAAAGTGAATGGAAAGGAATTAGAATCCTATTCAATTGTGTCGGGAAATTTATAAACAATTTAAAATAATAAAATAATCCTTCTTATTAGGTTAACATTAATATAGTTTTATGGTCATTACTGTCATCTAAGTTTAATGTGAGTGTTAGTGATACTATTTTCTTAGAATTGACTAGAGACGTGTTGGCAAGTCGGTAAGGTAATCGATTTAAACGGAAATCAGAACTCCTACTCTGCTGTTTGAACTTTTTCTTATAAAATTTTAAAAAAAAAATAGTGAAAGGGGTTTAAAGTTTGTGAGAAGAAAAGAGTGATAATCAAGAGCTGGTAAGCCCTTATAGACGAGAGAGGATATCATTGAAAGCATAATACGATTGGACTAATTCCTTATCTCATTAACTAGCGCGTTCTTATATATAGATGAATATGTTTCTTAATTAATTTGGATTTCTTATATTTAATTCATCGCATTGAAGAGAACACTCGTAGAGCATGGTACTCAGCTAAGTTGTGTCGACTGTGGAACAACTTTATCTTAAAGAAAAATAGAAAGGTTATTGATCTTTTTTACTAAATTAAGGACATTGGCGAAGAAAGTTTATCCGATAAGTGGAGTGCGGCAATGCTATTGGCAGCTTACCTGAGGATATGGTATCATATAACATCACTTGCAATCTGTAAGGGTGTATGTTATGATTGGTGTATTTTTTTGTTAACTTTCTAGTACTTTATCAATAAGGTACTCGAAGTCCTATTATAAAGTTATTTATTATTTGCAACCGAAATATATTAATTGTCATTTATAATATGGGTATCATTAGTTCTCGCAAATGATAAGCGCAAATATTTCATGAATATAATATGAGTGATATTTATAAAAATGCTGTTTGCATAATTATAGGCCACTAACAAAATATTTGCTGTAGGTGAAATTTTTGCAAAATCGATTATTCCTAGAAGAATCATTACAATTCTCTTCCAGAATAGATTTAATATATGAAATAAAGTAGATATATGACTTGGAAATAATTAAGAAGGTAACCCAAATGCTATGAATCACAACATGAATTATTACTCTTGCTGTGGAAAACAATGATTGAATAAATTATATGAGAATTTAGATACAGGAATTTTCTTAATTCTAATAGCAGTTTTTTCGGTAAAAATATATCAGGAATATTAGATTGGAATCTGAGATTGGTGGATTCTGGAGTGGGTAAAACATTGGTTATCGATTTTAGAGATAAAGTCTAATTTTACTTAAACAGACTAAGATTTTTTCACTTGATTTTGAAGCATCATAATTGAAAAAAGTTGCCTATCGAAATTGGAAATGGTGACTCATGATTGTGTATGAATATAGAAAGGTTAGTATGAAATCAACAGAGTGAGTATTAATACGTGGTTGTAGTGAAAATGACATTTGAGTTATGTTCTCGATAAAACTAAGCATAAACTCATGATTTTAGGTGACTTAACACTGCAAGGTAAAAGTTATCGTTATATTATTGTATGCCTAATCCTGGTTGTGAATTATTTTTGTATGACATTTTAGTTACGAAATGTTTTTGATAACAAACATTTATAATACTGGCTAGGTGTGTATAATTTTTTTAAGTAATAATTATAATGTTTAATATATAAAGAATGACGCTATATTGGAGATTATGGTAGTCTATTAATAAGATGCGACAATGCTTATGTTATGGTGTTTGTAGCTTCGTAGCGCTGTATATGGTGATCAAGAGTAGCGATTTAATTTGAATTACAGCGAGTGCGTTTTGATTGGCTACTTTATTACAATAAATACACATCTTATATGTATGTGCCTTGGACTCGTGAATCTTGTAAGGGCGACTATCCGATTTGAATTGCTTCACTATAAGGCACTGTGTAGTCTCGTGTACTAGATTTCAAGTACTCGCCCCGTCCGGGATTAGAGGTTGTGAGAAATTAATAATGAAATAAAATAATTAGTAGATACGCAATGGTACAATTTGAAATAATTTCTATCTACAATGTTTGTATTACAAAAAAAGGAAGGTAGCTGGAAAAGAACTAAAAACAATGTCTCGTCGGATATCAGTTGGTATAAATGTGCGAAGGAGAAATCATTTATACTAATTCTGAGCGCATGAAATAGTATTTGTAGGAATTTCTAAGGTGTACGATAGGTCTGAGGCTAAATCGATATAGGCTATAGCCAGCATCTCAGGATAAGTCGGCCTGTTTATTCATTTAAGTTACCATTTCATGATAGATGAATCTAGAGGGTACTTACTATTAAATGAGGATTTAATATCAGAAAAATACGGATTATTTATGAGCAAAATTTAATGTGTTGGAGGTATTAATTTTGTTTAGATGTAACGTGTGTAAGCCCATCATAGTTCTTGGCGTATTTTTTGGGGTGCAAAATTTGCTAAAAGAAATTATCGTATATTACTGATGGGGGTAGGCAGGACGCTCTCTTAGGCAGAACATTATTTCTAAAATATTTGTATGAATGTCTGGAGAGGAGTTGACACATTCTAGTTAGGCTCTTTGGGATGCATATATACCATCAGAAAATGGTAGTCTGGCTGACACGTTAGGAGACAGGCCCAGGCATGATCGAAAGTAGGCATGGTGGACTTAGTTAAGTAGTATGTCGAATTCTAGAATCATATTTTGGCGGTTTCTCTTACAGCAATAATTATCATACTTAGGTATGATGTATCTATTACAACGAAACCATAATAGATATAACTCTGTCTTGGTCGAAATTATACTCGCTGGAAAATACGAAACCATACATCTAGAGATTTATGCTCTTAATGCCTGATATTGGGTCAGAAATGTATTTGTGACAAATGTCAGCGGGAAGACGAGTTATTTGTGGAGAAAGCTTACGAGATTGGATGTTACATCGAGCGATTATTATTCGCGTGTGATGATGATTAGATCAAATGGATTTCGATGTTACAATCCGTTCTGACTCTTAAAGAGTAACTGTAGTCGTGATGTAAATCTTTTGTAGAGGGTGCCGATTTAAAAAGGGAACGGGTAACGACAATTCTTTATTGAGAACTGCATGCTCATTATAAAGTGAATATCTCTGTTCATATGTCTGTATTCAAAAAACTAAGGGCACACAATTTAAATTCTACTTCCAATTTGTGGGGTATTATAATTTTTAAAATACTCATAATGTAATGCTCGCCATGTACCTTTAACTATAAGCTTTCTGCTTAGACGTGATCAGGAAGTTTGTCTAACTACTAGAGACCATTTCAATACAAAGAAGTTATTATGAATTGGACCGTTTGATAAATTATTGTTGTAGCAAGTTGTGGCTTGCAACATCTAAATGATTATTTTCTCCAGTCTATTATGATAAATCCTAAGATAATTTGTCCGAATCAATATTGAGTAAAAGCGTATGGAGGCAATCGTTGCATCGCTTGTGATAAATTCGTGTCTATTTACTCCTAATGAAAATTCTTCTTATAAGAAATGAAAATTAAAGTTGTGAAAGATTTCGCTCCCGCGGAAAATATTTTTTCCTTATTTTGGTGTGTACACTAAAAAAATACTTGGATCCAAAGATTTTGACTTTACCTTAAGGATATTGGCATTGATTCCGAAATAAAGATGTAGATTCTTTAAAAGACATTTTCTTTTTTCAAATGCTAATTTGAAACTTAAAAACGATTTCTTATTTGGTAAATATAATTTCGGGGATATGAAAGGTCATTCTGGAAACCCAATTTTCGACCACCTTCAAGCAATTGAGGTCGTATTTCAGCAATGACACGCCGAATCTCACGGACCAAGGAATCCTTAAGGTAATAGCAAAATCTTGGATCCCAGTAGGTTTTTTTTGTGTTTTTTTACAGTAACACACTTAAAATAAGGAAAACGTTTATTTTTCGCGGAACAAATCTTACACAACTTTAAATTTCATTTCTTATAAGAAAAAGTTTCATTACGAGCAAATAACGACGAATTATCACAAGGTGCAACGAGTTTGCCTCCCCAGTACACTTTACTCGAATATGGAAAAATTTGTAGCGTTAAAAAAAACTATCGTTTATGCTACAAAAATTCATGTCTTTAAAAAAATGAATATATCGCAACGATCTGACCTTCTCCTACGAATTCGAAGTATTGTTTCGAGTTAGAATAAAAAAATTTTTTAAGAATTCGGATTTTGTCGAGTTTTAACATAGACCCCGTATAAGAATATCGCTGAAGACAAACAAGGAAGTGACGAAGTAACACCTTGAGTGTGTGAAACTAAATCTACAAGATTTAAGTCCCATTATTCAATGAGTACGAGAAGTAAAACTGTTAGTTCGGCAATTTGTCCACCCAAATCCCCATGGATACCCTATTATAATAGAAGTGAAGGAGAATTCTATACACTGAAAAAATGATGTCCAAGGTCAAGATTCCATGTCTTTAAAAACAATACAAAGTTTGGCTTAGTCAAGAAGACCATGCTCTAAATAAAGGATTTCCTTGTCCCAACGTAGCGACAAACATTTTCAATGAAGCGATGTCCTTTAAATTGTAATGATTGACTTATAAAATGTGATCTAACGATGGAAGGCAGAAAAATTTATAGGCTAAGCAACTTGACTTAATAATTCAGAACAAATTCTTTAAATTTATATGAAATTGTCCTTTAAGTTTGTTGGGGTTTCTTTTGCACCTTGACTACAAAGCAAAAAACTCTCTTCAAATAAGACATGTTTTCAACAGACTTTATTTAAGAAAGTGTCTTACTTGCAAACATGAGCAGTAATTTCGTATCTGGAAGTCGAGTCCTAATTTGAAAAGTAAATTGCCGTTAACACGTTGGTAAAAGGACTTTAAGCAGATGAAGGAAAAAACCTAGAAAGCGAAAAATTAAATTTCCCTAGAAAACGATACACAAAGGACCTAAATGTTAAAGAGAGGAATGTCCTAAAAGATCCTTACTGTATCTCCGCTTCTTTGCTCGAATCCAATACCAAATTTTTAAGACCAAAATCTTGGAACCGAGTGATCTTTTTTTCCATGGACGGAGGCTTTCCAATTAGCCAAATCGAAAAAAACAACTAAGTGTATCTAAAAATACCGAAAAATCAAACGAGATAGCAGAAATCTGGACCCATACACACCATTCTAGTAACACACCTAACATAAAATACGTTCATATTACATATCCAAATTTAATTTATGATCCAGATAAGAGCCCAATAGTCGCCTAACAAAGTTCTTATTTGAAGAAGCCAGCCATCTTTGGCTCGGCATCAATACCACGAAAAGCCCTAAGAGGGAGACTAGTTCTTGGTCGCAAGTAAACTTTTTTGAGTGAGCAAGGAGTGGGAATTTAGAGGGGCCGATGTTGAATGGTGAACCAATCCGTGAAAAGCCAAGATTTTCCCGAATTTATTGTACATTGCTCATATCAACTTACGGCCATTTGAACCAGAGAATACAGCAAATCCAACGAACTGTTAAATGGTTTTCCAAGAAATGAAAACAGTAGTAGATGAGCAATTTGCGAAGAAAAATCATCTCAGTGATGAGGCACATTTCACCTCGAGTTCGATGTCGTAATAACAAATGCTGCATTTGGGCGAATGATAAACCCAGTGAGTTGAAGAAACGAATGCAGCCACAAAGATGACCGTTTGGTCGGTTGAGGCGCGCATCATCGGGCCGATGTTACCAAAATAGAACGCCCAGGGACAATACTAGTGAAGTTTTCGCATCGTGAGAGAAACGAACTTTTATCCGAATGAGAGAAAAGGTGGATGTGGACGATGTTGCAAGACGCGTGCCACTTGCCACCACAGCTAACGAAACAAGGCCTTTGCGTAACAACATTCAATGGCCGGGTTACATCACGGTAAGGCCGGATATTTGTTCCATAACAATTGATAATGACCAATATATCATAATAAAGATAAATATTCAATCATTTCCTAAATAGCTTTGGTTTATTCAAAATCAACTCGGCCTCTTGAAAATTTACACCACCGCTCCTGTTTAGTGACACAATTTTTGATAATGCGTACGCTACGCGTTAGCTCTCTACTCCTGAACTAAGGCCACGTTCCTTTAAGTAAAGAAACACTTTTAATTTAAAGAAATAACCTCTAAATTAACTGATATAAATGAATTATGATTATTGAAGATAATTTAAAATAAAAACGCTTATGGTTGGCTAAGATTTTGGCTAAAAGGTCCACCTAAACATGTCCTCATTTTAGAAGAAACGGCCTCTGCTGATCAATACAAAAAAACCCTAAAGGGCAGTCAGACCATCTTTACTCCAAGTAGGATTCTACAAGAGCTGCAATTGAGTATCCACACCCCGAAAAAAGTGCCTTCGAAACTAAGAAAAATTGTTCACAATATAATGTGATGCCATTTTATTCCCATTAAAGGTAAATTATTTGGTGAGAAATAGAATAACAATTACTCACGTTCAGTAAAAAAATCCTAAACGAGAGCATAGGAGATTTCACTGGTAACAGAATAAGCAAGTGAATTAGGCATAAACTATGTTGCCTTCGCTGCGATAGAAATTACTTCTGAACAAGAAAATTTTATTCACATAACAAAGCATGTCGTAAAAATATAACAAAAACCGAACTAAAACCAAGTTCCCCAAAAATAGTAAAATTCTTATAAAATGATAATTGCTAACCTCCGTTTATAGGAGAAAACGTTTTTCAACATACAACGAGAGCACTTGCATAGAAAAAATTTTATTCATGTCGTACTAAGGTAAAGGCAGCGGCGATTAGATGTCAGCCACCTAACCTATCATGTTCCAGTGTGAATACATTCACTAAAGATGGCAATCCTTTCAAAACGTAAGAAACACACTGGTTAGAATTAGTGAAATGTTCTCCTAATTTCTATTGTCACCTGTATCGATACCGTGTCATCGCAATCGAGTGTTGGCGCGTGGTGTTTTTTGTTTAGTCCTGAATCCGCTTGTTGGTATAGGCGAAAGATGGTTAAAGAAATAATATGTGAAAATAAGAAAACAGCAAATAAAAATATAAATAATTTATATTTTATTAGAGAAAATTTCGTTTTTGAAAATAACATAATCCGTCGTGATGTATATATAATAAAGAGAAAACACCAGCAAATAGACACCCTTCAATTTGTATTCATTTTGGAATCTTCAATTATCAGTGTAATATCATGACGCCTAACTGCTGAAAAAAAGTTTAGGATTTTATTTTGTAAGGTATGAAATTGTAAAAGGAGGACATAAACGTTAGGCAGGCAATGATAGTGAGAAAGTACAAAAGAGAAAAATGCTCAAATTAATATCACATGAAGCAATGGAAACACCGAATAATAAACTAATACTTCAAGAGATCGGATGCTGTTGATTTTAAAAGATATACGTGCAATATATTTGAATAAAACGATTTTAATTGAAAGATAAATTGCTTATATAAATAATAAAAGTGGTATTTAAAAACGAAGAAGCAGTTCTAATTAGAATAAAAGTTTTACCACAAATGTAAGATTGCAATGTGAATGAAAGAATTCAATAAAATGATCATATGATGAAAGTGAATCAGATCAGTTAAAGTTTCATTCGGGTATAAAGGGTGTACATAAAAAGTAGGAAAAACGTTTAACTAATATAGGAATGCATGTAACCTATATTTCTAACGAAAATCACATCGTGTCAGGACATAAAAAATTTGGCGCTATACGAAGTTCAACTCTCCAAATGATCATTTAACTTAAACGAAGGTGACGTTTTTTCTGTCAGCAAAGTGCTTCAGTGTCAAATCCAATTACTGCACCACAATAAGTTAGATTTACTGTGTTGTACTTGGTAGAAATTCACACCCAGAGAAGAAGGATGATAACCTCACAACATTTAAAGAGCAAAGTTGTGTTGGCGTGTGGAGTCATGTAACATGGTTTCGCAGCCATTGTTCATTTATCGGAAATCATGTATCGGATTACGAGTAGAAAATACTCATTGTTAGGGACAAGAGCGAGTGTAATGCGGCCACGCGATAGACAAAAATAGAGCATTTGCTCTTAAGGACATGCTTTTGAGGAAGTCAGATTCCTCTCTGCGGCATGAGTGGTGGTTGTGTGGAGTTAGTCGAGAAATTGTCTAACGAAAGGAAATTTGACAAAATTTTCATAATAGAAATAAAATTTTGAACATTTTCTAGAAATAAAAAAATTTTGAAAAAAATTTCTATAGAAATAAAATTTGACAAAATTTTCTATAGAAAATAAATTTTGACAAAATTTTCTATAGAAATAAATACAAAATTTCTATAGAAACAAAATTTTAACATTTTAATAGAAAAAAATTTTACAAAATTTTCTATAGAAATAAAATTTTGACAAAATTTTCTATAGAAATAAAAATTTTGACAAAATTTCTATGAAATAAAATTTGAGAAATTTTTCTATAGAGAAAAAATTTGTAAATTTCATAGAAAAAATTTTGAAAATTTCTATAGAAATAAAATTTTGACAAAATTTTCTATAGAAATAAAATTTTGACAATTTTCTATAGATATATATATAACAAAATTTCTAAGAAATAAAATTTTACAAAATTTATATAGAAAGTAAAATTTGGACAAAATTTATAGAATAAATTTTTAGAAATTTTCTATAGAAAATAAATTTAGACAAAATTGTCATAAGAGATAAATTGTGCACAAGTCTATGAAATAAAATTTATGACAAAGATTTCGTATAGAAATAAAATGATGAAAAATTTCGATAGAAAAAAGTTTAAGAGAATAGCATAAAAAGAAAGTTTGGGGTAAATATTTACTAGTAGAGAATAAGATGCCAAAATGCTTCTACAAAATAAAATGTACAATTTTACTAAAAATAAATTGCATTTATAGAAATAGAAATTTGACAAATTTCTATAGGAGAAAATGATTTGACAAAATTTCCTATAAGAATAAATTTAACAAAATTCTATAGAAAGTAAATTTGACAAAATTATTCTAATAGAAATGAAATTTGACAAAATATTCCATAGAAGCAATAAATTTAGAAATTATTCATAGAAATAAATTTGAGCAAATTTCTTGAAGAA
Organism: Haematobia irritans; assembly: GCA_003123925.1. Lineage (NCBI taxonomy): Eukaryota > Metazoa > Arthropoda > Insecta > Diptera > Muscidae > Haematobia > Haematobia irritans. Next base: position 27,068 of record PGFW01032215.1, on the reverse strand, counting down.
ATAAATTTTGAACAAGATTTCTATAGAATAAAATAGATAATTGACAAAATTTACTATAGAAATAAAATTTTGGACAAAATTTTCTATAGAGAATAAGAATTTGACAAATAGTTCTATAGAAATAAACTAGTTGCCAAACATGTCTTAGAAATAAAAATTTGCAAAAAAAATGTGGTTTGTATTTTTATAAAATTTCTCAGAATTGGGTAGAGTTAGGTTTTAGCTCGAGCAGAAGGGGGGACGCTTTGGTACTCCTCAATGAACCGGTAATGGACAAAACAGAACCAG
>PGFW01032196.1:38067-49682 GCA_003123925.1 Haematobia irritans | reverse complement strand
ATATTTAAAGACTAAGCACCCAAATAGATCAATCCCTGATTAAACTTCCCAGCAAAACTATTTGGAAGTTCCTTTGCCTATAGTAATCGTTACTTTTAAAATGCATTCCAAATACTAGATGCTACTTTAAGTTTCCTTCACATGAAGTTTCTTTGAAGTGCGCAGTTTATCATAAATTTAATTTTCGAATTTCACTGATATATAACAGGTTGGCTGATAAGTCCTGGTCTAACAAGACCAAACACATTTTTTTTTGTCAAATCGTTTTTATTATTCAACATTATCCTTTCAGAGGAGTACAACGATTATAACGCCTTTCTCAAATTTTGATACTTTTTTGGTGTCTCTCCGGTTTTACCTCAAAAAAGCATAGCCTCAGTTTCGGCGATCACCTGACCTCTTTCATGCAGGATCCAAAGTTTTTTCCCCTGGCGAGCATCTCTTTTTGAAGTCTGAGACCAAGGAAAATCGCTGGGGGGCCAGATCTGGAGAATACGATGGGTGGGGGAATGCAATCGGAAGCCCAATTCGATGAATTTTTGCCATCGTTCTCAATGACTTGTGGCACGGTGCGTGTCTGGTGGAACAACACTTTTCTTCTGCATTAATTGGGCCGTTTGCCGCGATTTTGACCTTCACACGCTCAATAACGCTCATACATATATCACTGTTGTGGTTTTTCCCTTCCTCTAAGATAGATCGACTAAAAATTTTATTCCATTGCGCATCCCAAAAACAGAGGCCATAGCCTGCTGTGCGGCTAGCGGACTTTTGGTCTTCCCACGCTTCGGGAGACGGGTTCACCGGTCGCTGTCCACTGCAGCCTGTCATTGAAGTCAATAGTGTAGGCAATGGATGCCAGTTTCACCCGTTTTCACATATCGACGAAAAATTCGGGGATTGTATTACGAGCTTAACAGCTGCAAACACCGCTCAGATCATCAAACGTTGTTGTTTTGGTCAATGTGAGCTCGGGCGGCACCCATTTTGCACAGGCTTCGCATATCAAATCATTGATGACATGATTGACGCAATTACGGTTCCTCCTTTACGATATCTTTAGGGCTTTGCTATCGTCGATCCAACCCCCCATTTACGCGTCATTCAAAAAGAATTTTGTGGATTTTTTTGATGTTTTCGCCAGTAACCACCCTTTCGGGCGTCCACTGCGTTCACCTGTCCTCCGTGCTCATTTCACTACGGCTTTGAATTTCCACATTATGTCGACTTTTTTGGGGCAGAGTCGGAAACTGATTATCAAGCGAAGTTTTTGCTCGTCCACCGGTATTTTTTTCTTCAGAAAAACAGTATTTTATCAAACAGACGAAATTCCTGTACAGGTATACCGTACACTGATCATAAGCGTTACCAATAAATTAGCAACGAGAAGAATATAATTTTATTCTGTTTTGCAGATTTATTTTTGATTTCAGGCTTTAAGGACAAATAAAATAAGGAAATTAAAAAAAATGGCAATGCAAATGCCGGCCCAGTGTGATCAAGCGAATGTTGGAGAGCAAATCCTAGGGTCGTAGTTTTATCCAATAGACTCCAATTTTGGCACAAGTTTGGTATTTTTGGTCTAGAATACTAAGGAGACAACTGAAGAGTGTCGTAACGTGGCTGCTAAAATTTGAAATCGGTTCATTTGTGATTAGCGTCTCATTGCCACTCATAGCACCACATGGTCAAAGCTTGTATGTTTCTGATACTGCTACCAAATCTTTTTCCTACTTTACCATGGTTTTAGTCTTTCTTACTGTGGTTAAATGAAAGGTAGAAATTTACAGTCTGAAGAACTATGCGAAATCAATACAGCGGTTGGCTTCACAAAAGATTGACTTTGCAATCACGCACAGAAATAAACATGTTTGGACATGGTTGCCGCATCCATTTTAATGCTTATTTAGAGTATTAATTGTCGCCGAATACCATGTATTTTGTCTTTGTAAAAATAATTTTCGAGCGGAGAAAAATAGATGTTGGCATAAGCATTTAAATGTTCTCACACATGCCGCAAAACATGTTCTATATTTAAAGATAGAATTTGAGGACCATATTATGGTCAGGAATCAGTGTTACCTGACCATTCATTTTTTTATACTATTCTAAATGAAGTAAAAAAAAAGTATTTTTTATAGTTTACGTTATAGATAATGAAAATCTAAAAAGCAACAATAAAATAACAACAAGGACCATAAAAAGAAAAAAAAAAAAAAAGTAGATAACAAATATGAAATTATCGAATAGAACACAAAATTATAATATTTTTAATTTTTTTGCAGCGACCAAGAATATTTATACACAACATTGACAGGTACACACGATTCTTTTCATTTTGCCGCGTCAGTCGTGGTTGATTGTTTCTTGGATATGCGACGGGAGAATACGGAATTATTGTGTTTTGTGTTATTTATTATTTCAGAAATGGACGTGGTTTTATGTGAATACACAAAAAGGAAAGTGTAATTGGACGCATATCGGTATAATTTATTTTTATTTGCAGTTATTGATGATGTTCTGTGTTTGTACATTTGGATGGGCACGAAGTAAATATGGAATTGATTTTTATTGTTTGAAATTGAACAAAGATAAGCTGTGTAACAAATAGTGAAGTTTGCTTGCCCACAACATTAAAATACAAAATAACAATGATGAGTTTATAAATAAATTAAAACAACATAAATAAAAAGTTGACTTTTGTGTTTTTCTTTTTCTCAGGTGGTCGTCCTTTTTCGACGACGAAAAAAGTTTTTTTCATAACAATCAAAACAATTTTAGGTTGGTGCCATGTTCTTTTTAACTAGAAGGAACAAATTTCTTGAGATAAGATAACATTTTAACGTACGTGACCATTTGTCTTTTAATGGAAACAATTCTTTTATCATATAATAACTTTAGATGAGACAATTGTTTTTCTCTGATAAGAACCATGTTCACTGAGCAACATGCGTTGCAGGGTTAAAATATTACATGGTCGCCGCAGCAAAATAGCTGTCATCATATTATTTTTGCTCTTCGAATATGATTTGGCAATTCATGTTTGCTTCTGCTGCGTGGTAGTGACCTACCCAAAAAAACAAATAAAAATTGAAAGTATTGTTCTAAGCCAACAGTTATTCACTTGCCACAAATAATCCTCAAGTAGGTAAAACAGAGTCAGATTATGAAACATGGTATTAGGCTATCTTAAATTTGTCGGAAAAAAATCCATATGTATTCATTCTGGAAAAGTTGCAACAATCATTTGAAATAGTTTTTGAGGTCAAACGGTTCAGTACAAATAGTAAACCATAAAAATATTTAGGGTTTACAAGAATATTAAATTTTTTTTTTTCTTTTAATCTCACATCCAAACACTGAATTCGGGATTGAGACACCTATGACCAATTATTGCAGAATTCAGGTAACGGCTTTTAAGTTAAGGACATCCGTTATATGACAAAGCCCTCACTACCGAGTCCATCTAGAAGGACATCTCGAAAAACGACACCAACAGACTCCTAATGTTCCCCACTTAGTTTCTTGATTTATTTCTGATGTTGTTTTAAAGTAGAACTTTAACCTCTAAATAATCCAGCAAAATTTGGGAGTATCTAAAGCACAACTTTAAAAAAAAGTTCCAAAGGAATGGGCTCTCACCGAAGATGCTTCTTTATTTGTTAACTGGCACCAGGAAGTTCATTTGAGTGCAATTTTTTTATTAAAAACCGTTTTTTCATTATTTTTTAAAGGGAAATTTTATTTTTGTTTTCTTTCAAATGGTTAAAACATTATTAAGAATTAATAAATGATACAATTAATTTATCATCTTAGCCGAAAAAAAGTTTAAGTCCGTTTCTAGAAAGGAATGCTTCAAACCCCTCCCACTACCCGATGTCCACTAGGAAGGTGACATTCGAAAACGAGCCACCAACTTCTATTTCCCCACTTATTTGTCGATTATTTCCTTGATGTATTTAAGAGAAAGATGAATTAATCTATATAACAGCAAAAAAAATAATTTCGGAAGGTTCTTTCTCAAGGCACAAATTTAAAAAAAACTTCCAACAAATGCTCTCCCCAGAAGACTGGTTTTTATTTTAACTGACCAGGAGAGTTCATTTTGGAGTCAATTTTTTCTCATAACCGCTTGTTTTCATATTTTTAAAGGGAAATTTTTTTTATTTATTTCAGAATAGTTAAAAAGCATGATTGAAGAATTAATTAAACTGGTACAAATATTAAATTACGTACAATTATTTCAAATTTAGCCCAAAAAAAAATTGTCAAATCGGTCTTAGAAAAAATTTGTTGACCACATGCGGTGATGACAAACGTCCAGACAAGCTTATAATCTTAAAAACCATTTAAACAATTTTTACAAATTAATTATTTTTCAAAATACTCACAAATTCTTTAATTTACATACAAAACTTAACCACAACAACCTTAAGAAAGTTGATGCAGGAATTCAGTGCAGCGGCCTGGCTGATAATGTTGGACATCCGTCCATGTTAAATTCATTCGCTTCTGGGAGTCTAATGTTGGCACCATTCCGCATCAAAAAGAACAGTTTCACTACTCTTTTGGCGACGCTATTTCTTTACTGGAGCCATTATAAAATATTCCATTTTGTGTGAGCACTAACATTTAAAGAATGCTACTCTCTTTATTACCTTCTTTAACAATAAACCAAAAAAGATTACGAAATTTTGACGTCAATTTGTCAGCTGTATTCTCTAGTAAATGGACATTCATACAAAAACTATAGCTTGATATATTTCTTGGCTCTTGTTTTTATTTTTTCACCACTTCGAAGCATATGTAAATAGACCAACAGCGCTTAGTTTCGTTCAAGGGCCATTTGTTCTCAATTCAAGAATCAAGTTTTCAAAACAAAACTCTATAGATCATCAGATCGAGCTAGCGTCCACTTAAAATGACAGATTTTTGCTATCGTACTCATGATTTGAGTACAAGTCTAAACCCAGAATGTAAATTAAGTTTAACATTCTAGGTTGTTTCGGTAGTGCAAAGAGTAATGTGATTCGCTTCTGTTGCCCAAATATTTCCCCCACGTTCCCGATCCTGAATGAACATTTTCGACTACTTTTGGTGACGCTTAGTTTTTCCTGATAGTATGCTATATAGATTTCATTGTTTCTTGAGCTAATTCTGCACACTTCTGACATTGTCAACAAGTACGAAAGAAGAGTCTAAAGGTCGGGCGGAGGCGGTGACGACTGAATTTCATTACCCTGCACCACTTTGTAGATTAAATTTCGTACCGATACCACATCCGTCCATCCTGTGTTGGCGCCGTGCGAACTATATAGTTAAAAGTTTGTCCCAGAGATACATCATGTTAACTCACTTACTCTCTCGTTTCTTGACAGATTTTGATTAGACTTCTACCAAATTCTTTAGAACAAATTTAGCAGTCGGCTAATGCAGCAGCTAGGTGGAAGACGCATGATGTAGTAAAAGAAATATGGGACACATTAAATGCTGAAGCACATCTCTTAAGACGGGAAGGACTTGGCACAAAGTTCTATTTCGTGATTTTATCTGCGTCGAGTACTGTATACTATTGTATTTTGAAGTTGAAGGAAATTCAGGTCAGTTTCAACTTTTCGACTAAGCAGCTTTCTTACAAGAAATGATTCTCTCTGTTTTCCATCTAACTCCAAAGAACAAAAGAATGAATTTAGCTTGCTTGAAGAGAGATTCATTTCCTTGGTCAAACGCCTCTGTTAGTTCGAAAAGTGTACCAAGACTGAGCTTAATTTTCCTTAACTTCTAATTTTACAGTATATATATCGGCGTATGAATCACAAATAAAGACTTTTGTGAGTTTCCTTAAAATTGCTTTCAGTTTAAGATTTCCCAATTTCTTGTTTACATAACTTAGCGTTCCCTAGTGATTTAGCCGACTTAAGATTTTTGTGTCTATTAGATTGCTAGAAGGTTATCAGAATTTCTTGTCAAGGAACGAGAGATATTAAATGTTGAGATGTATTTTGGGACAAACTCCTTTATATTGATAGCACCCAACACAACTTGACGGATGTGCGTAGATGGTATCGAAAATTTAAATCTACAAAGTGGTGCAGGGTATAAAATTAGGTCGTCCCGCCCGACATTGACGCTTTCTTTACTTGTTGTTCAGAAGGTGGGTGCAGGAATTAGCTCGAACAATGAACTTGGTAGTATAGATATATCAGTAAAAAAAAGGCGTCCACAAAAGTAGGAAAATGTTCATTCTGCGATCGGATAAGTGGGGAAGGAATTTAGGCCCACAGAAGCGGGATTTTCATTTAACTCTTCACTACCGGAAATAACCTAATGTTGAAAAACTTAAATTTTACTTCTGGGTTTACTTGTAACGTAACATCATGTTAGAACAAAAATTGTCTTTTAGGACCTACCTCAATTACTAGCTATTATGAGGTTTGTTTTGGAAAACGCTTGATTCTTGTGAACTAAATGGCCTGACGGAAACTTAATGCGCTGTTTTGGTCTATAATCTTTCGAAGTGTGGAGAAAAAAATCAACAGAGCCCAAAAAATATGAACTTATTTAGTTTTTGTATGAATGTCCATTTTTGACTAGAGACATATCAGTAGAAAAATGACTCAAAATTTCGGTATTTTTTGTTTATGTTATAAGAAGTATTAAAAAGTACATTTATGTTAGTGCGTCACCAGTATGGAAAATATTTATTAGCTTCTCCAGTAAAAAGCCGCCAAAAAAATTAGTGAAACTGTTCTTTTTGGATCCGGAAGTTGGTGCCAAATGACTCAGAATCGATAATTTAAACAGTTGGACGGATTCAACTTTCAGCAGCGCGCTGCACTGAATTTGCTCACTTTCTTAAAGGATATGTTGTGGATTCAGGATGCTTTTGGGTATGTAAATTAAGAATTTTTGTGATATTTGACAAATAAATAATTTTTAAAACTTGTTTTATTTTTCAATGCATATATAACGCTTGTCTGGAACGGTTTGTCATCAATATTTCAAAATTTTTCTAGAAGGATTTAACTTTTTTTTGGGCTAAATTTAAATAATTTGCTACCTAAATTGTAAATAATTTGTACCATTGTTTATTAATCTTAATATGCTTTTAGACCTATTTGAAATAGAATAAACATAAATTTCCCCTTTAAAATATGAAAAAAGCGGGTTATCAAAAAAATTGCTCAATGAATCTTCCTGTGGCAGTTAAAATAAAGAACCATTCTTTGGGAGAGCCATTTTTTGGAAGTTTTTTTTAAAATTTTGGCCCTTGGAGAAAACTTCCAAATTTGTTTTATTGCTGGGTCATATAGATTTAAAGTTCTTTACCTTTAAATAGCATCTAAGAAATTAAATCGAACTAGGTGGGGAAATAGAGTTGGTGCGTCTTTCGAATGTCCTTTCCTAAGGTGGACATCGGTGTTGGAAGGGTTGGCATTTTTCTAGAAAGGATTTAACATTTTTCGGTAAATTTAATAATATGTCATCATTGTTAGTATGTCTTTAATATGTGTTTAACCCATTGAAAGACACAAAAATAAAATTTTTCCTTAAAATATGGAAAAAAAGCGGGTTATAAAAAAAATTGACTCAAATGAACTTCCTGTCCGTTAAAATAAGAACATCTTCGGAGCAGCATTTTTGGAGTTTTTTTAAAGGTTGCTGCCTTAGAATAACTGCCCAAATTTTTTGCTGGGTTATTTAGATTAAAGTCTGTTTACTTTAAACAGCATCAAGAAATAAATCGAAACTAAGTGGGGAAATAGAGTTTGGTTGGTTCGTTTTTCGAATGTCCTTCTAGATGGACGATCGGTTAGTGGAAGGCTTGTCATAGTACGGATGTCCGATAATTTAAACAAGCCGCTTCACACCTGAGATTTTGCCATCAATTTCATTAGGGGGTGTACATCCGAATTCAGCTGTTACTTGGATGTGATAAAAAAAAAAAAATAAAATTTAATATTTGTAAATAAATAATTTTTTATGCCTTTGAATATTTGGGGTCTTGACACGATTTGACCTCAAATTTTTCAAATTTGCAATCTTTTCCAGGAATGAATTATTTGGATTTTTTTCGACATTTAACCACTCAGCCCGCCTATACCATTTTATTAATTCTTACTCTGTTTTTGAACCTACTTGAGGAGCTAGCTTCTGCTGGAAGTGATAACTTTGGCTTTTAGAAAAACTTTCAATTTTTTTGTTCTTTTTTGGTAGTCATATCAGCGCAAGAGGGAAGAAACTCATGACTTGGCCACTATCATCATATTCGAAGGAGCAAAATGGATGCATAGCGCTATTTTTGCGGCGACCATGGTAATATTTAACCTGCCACCATGTTGGCGCTCAGTGAACATGGTTTTAAGGAAAATACAATTGTCCTCATCTAAAAATGTTCATCGTATATTGACTAAAAGAATTTTGTTTCCATTAAAAGAGCAATGGTCACGATCTAAAATGTGTATGTATATTCGTTCAAAAATGTTTTTGCTCTATGTTAAAAGACATGCGGTCACAACCTAAATGTTTTGATTGTTATGAACGAAAACTTTTTCGGTCGGTGAAAAAGGACGCCACCTCTCGACAGAACAACACAAGGATCAACTTCTTTTATTTGTTTTTATTTATCTTATAAACTGAATTCATTTTGTTTTTTATTTGTATTATAATGTTGTGGCAGCCAAACTTCACTATTTTCACACACCTCTAGTTTGTTCGAATTTCAACAATAAGACAATCATTCCTATTTACGTCGCGCGCGCGTTCAATGTACAAAACACAGACTCATATTAACTGCAAATAAAAATAAATTTATTTTACCATGATGGTCAATTACACTTGTCCTTTTTTGTATTCACATAAAACCACGGGTGGCCATTTCGCTGAATAAAGTAAATTAACACGAAACACAAGTAATTCCGTATCTCTCGTCCAGTGTCCAAGAAAGCAATCAACACTACGACTGCGCGCAAAAATGAATAATCGGACCGTCGTACCAACCACCTCGCTCAACACTGATCTCTTCTCTCCCTTCTTGTCGACTGCACAAACCATTAAAACTCTCCGCGTCGCACACACCACACCTCTACCATCGGCTTCTTCTCATCCGCACTGCTCCTGCGTCTGCTGACCCCCCCTACTCCTATACTGTTAAACATATAAAATACTTTTCGTTGCAAAAAAGTAAAAAAAAATTGAGGGATTGGTCAGGTACATGATTTTCGCTGACTACTATAATGGTCTCAAATTCTATCATTTAATAAGTAGAACATTTGCGGCATCGTTGGGGGATGACCACTTAAATGTTTATTTGCCACGATATATTTTTCTCCGTCGAACAATTCATTTTCCAAAGAATATACATGGTTTCGCGACAATGAAACTACCTCTAATAAGCATTTAAATGGTATGCCGGCAACACGTCACCAAACAATGTTTCTGTTTTTCTGTGCGGTGAGGCAAAAGTCATCTGTTTTGTTTTATGAGCAAGCGCTGTATTGATTTCGCATTTAGTTCTTCAGATGTATGCTATTTCATTAAAAAGTACAGGAAAGACTAAAACATGGTAAATAGGAAAAAGATTTGGTACCATAACATCGAATCAACTTGACCAATGTGGTCATATGAGTGCAATGAGAGCTATATCAAAATATGAACCGATTTCAAATTTAGCACACGTTACGACACTTTCAGTTGTTCTCCTTGTATTCTAACCAAAAATACAAACTTGTGCCAAAATTGAAGTCTATTGGATTAAAACTACGACCTAGACTTTGCTCTCAAAAATATGTTCATAGACAGACGGACATGGCTTGATCAACACTGGGCCGGCATTGAGCATTGCCATAGTGCGGCGTTTTGGTAATACAATAAAGTTAGACAGTGCATCCACACTGCAATGAATTCTGGTGGCAATAACGTTAAACGAGTCAAACTAAACAAGTTTATGATCATTCGTTTACGTTATTGTAACCAATTCATGCAGTATAGATGCATGAAAAGTAGTGCTGTTTTCCTTCATACCAACAATACTATAAAATAGGAAACTCAAGATTATATATAATTTCTGAGCAATATTTCTATTAAAATGAGCAATTATATCAGCGCTATGTAGAAGCTGCTCTAAATCGGGACATCTTCCACAAAAATCAGCGCTGATTCGGTTGTTTTGTAAGACGTTGGTACTGCCTCTCTCCCGTACAATCCTGCTGAAATAGTGCTCCATTTTTTACTGGGGTATGTCCCCTAAAATCATTTAATATTTTGTCCATATAAACCGATCACTAGATTTGATTTCCGGAGCCTCTTGAAAGAGCGAATTACATCCGATCCTGTTGAAATTTCAGTATATGTTCTGTAAGAACCATACAAAATTTGGTCCATATAGGGCCATAATTATATACAGCCCCCATGTGAAGCGATCGCCAGACTTGATTTCCAAAGCTCTTGAAGAGCAAATTTCATTTTAGATCGTTTCAAAATTATTTATAGACTCCTCATATAACCGGCATGACCAGCTAAACCCGGGTTTTCCAAAAACCATAAAAACTCGCCATTTTAGGAATGGAAATCGAAGTTTATTGTTCATTAAAAGTCATCGGTTAAAATAATTAGTTCATATATTAAAAGAAAAAGCACCCAAATAGGTCAATCCACTGATTTAACTTCCCAGCAAAACTATTGGAAGTTCTTCCTATAGTAAGTCATTACTTTTAAAATGCATCCAAAACTACTCTTCTGGAGATGTACTTAAGTTTCACTTCAACAAGAAGTTTCTTTTGAAGTGCGCAGATTTTATCAATAAAATTTATATTTTCTGAATTTCACTGTATATAAAAACATATAATAAGAGGACGCGCCATTAAGTTGCATTATCAGCGCTAAATTGACGCATTTTATCACGGGTAACTTTTCTTTAAATAATTCATTTCAACAGAAAATAAACATTTTAAATTGTTTGCATGGGTCATAAAGTTACAATAAAATTAGCTACCAAAGATAATAATTTTATTATGTTTTTTGCAGATTTTAAATTTTAAATTTCAGCTAATTAGAGGAAAAATAAAATAATCATAAGGTTACAATAAAATAAGCAACGCGAAAATATAATTTTTTATTCTGTTTATGCAGATTTATTTCTGATTTCAGGCACTTTAAAGGACAAAATACAAATAATAGAATATTAAAACAAGTAATAACGACGTAACTTCGCAGGCCGAATCTTATGTATGCCTCCACCATGGATTGCGTAGAAAACTTCTACGAAAAGACTGTTCATCCATAATCGAATTAACTTGGTACTGGTAACTTTAAATACCTCTTAACATCATTTCTAAATTGTGAGTTTAGTCCATACGTGTATAATATTAGACAAAAATGTTTATGTATGTTATAGGTAACGTCCACAAATAATTACCAATGCGACATGGACTTATTGTCACGGTACGTCAGAGCAGCCAGAATTGGAAATATGGGCGGCTATATAGAATTATGAACTTTGATATGCGACCAATTTTTTGTGTAATTGGGAATCGATTATCTCAGGGCTATATAGTAAACTATAGAACCTATATGGACCTAGTTAGGCAAGGTTTGTTAACGGCCATATACTAGCC
>PGFW01032171.1:30263-40677 GCA_003123925.1 Haematobia irritans | reverse complement strand
TTTTGACAAAATTTCTATTAGAAATAAAATTTAAAAAAAATCTAAGCAATAAAATTTTGACAATACATCAATAAATTTTTGGACAAAATTTCTAATAGAAATAATTTTTTGACAAAATTTTTCTATAGAAATAAATTTTGACAAAATTCTGTATTGGTTTTTTTTAATAAAATTTTAACAAAATTTGGCTAGATTATTTTGGGGATCGCGCATATATATAAACAATAGACTGATTCATGCGACTAATTTTGGCCATGGTGTTAGCGGCATATACTGCGCAATGTACCAAATTTCACGAACCGACCACATTTCAACCGGATCGCTCTATGAATTTTGCCTCCTCCAAGAGCCGTCGAGAGGTCAAATCTGGTGCATTCCGGTTATATGGGGGCTATATATAATTTATGGCCGATTGTGCGACCAATCCTGCATTAGTTGTTAGAGGACCATAAAGGGTGATACTGCCCGTCAAAAATTTGGTCAATTATAAACTGACGTATTTCTTTCAATTTTGCATTTAAAAAACCTGAACACCCCTCATTTTGAAGGTGTTGTGTGTAGAATGTTCTTTCCTATTTTTGATTTTGGAATTCACTCTCCAGTTGATCAAAATGCCCGTCCAAGCAAGAAGAAGCAGCGTATCAAAAATTTTGCTCCGCGCATCGCGAAATCCGACGCTACTTCGCACGCAAAGCTGGCAAAATCGCCTAAAATTGCCAAATCAACCGTTACAATGTAATTAAGTGTTTTGGGGAACATTTGTCGGACAGCCAGGTAAGTCTGGATCGGGGGGGCTAATCGAAAACCGGAAGCCGTGAGACGACAAAGAGAGTTGCCGGTAGTTTCAAGCGAAACCCTAACCTCTCTCTCCGAGATGCCGCAAATAAAGCTGCGGCTGTATCGTCTACAAACCGTGCATCGAGCAAAAAACGAGCCGGACGTATCGACTTACAAGAAGGTAGTGACTCCAATCGCGATGATAAACAAAATGCGACGGCCAAAGCGCGATCTCGTAGGCTGTACACGACGATGCTGAAGAAGTTTGACTTGCGTGGTAATGGACGACGAAACTACGTCTCAAAACCCGACTTACAAGCAGCTTCCGACAGGGAGTTGTATTACGGCAAAAGGAAGGGGAAAGGTAGGCAGCATATTTTCAAGCACATAAAACTGTCAAAGTTCCAAATCCATACTGTACCTGTGGCTTGAAAAGCCAGCATTTTCATAGCTTCCGGACTTTTCAACCAAGAGAATTTGCGTGAAGAGTTTTGGAATCAAACGTCACGGCTGCCTTTCCTGAAGACAAACACGGTTGTTCCGTACTGTTTTGGCCGGATATGCCATCTTGCCATTACGGTAAAAAGGGCATGAGAGTGGTACGCGCGCCAACAACGTGTCCCAAGACAAGAACCCTCCCAACACGCCAGGAGCTCCGCCAATTGAGACAATACTGGCTATGTCAAGATGGAACATAAAAGAGACAAAAAAAACTGTAAGGGACGAGCAGCCAGTCAAGGCAAACGGCCTTTCTGCGGCGAAGAAGGTGGACAAAAGGTGGCTGTACAAAATCTGATGCAGGATTGTCAAGCGTGAGGCCCGCAATTCGGATTGGAAAAGGCGAAAGCCATTAACTGAATATTTTTTCCCTGAATTTTTATACTAATGAACTTTGGAAAATAAATTTAATTGATTTTTTAAATAACGACTTCACCGAGTTTCCACGCGTTTTCCCTTGACCAAATTTTGACCGTATCACCCTTTATACAAACACCATGTACTAAATTCAGCACCCGAATCGATGGAATTTCCTTTCTCTTAGAAGGCCTCCGCCCAATCCAATCCGATGTGGACCAATTTTTACATGGTTGTTAGAAACCTATACTAACACAATGTAGCAAATTCAACCGTATGGGATGAATTTTCTCCTCCCAAAAAGGCTCCGTAAGCCAAATACTGAGCTCGGTTCTATATCGCGGAAGCTATCAGGTAAAAGTGGACGATATGGTACCCATTTGCAATACCATCCAACCTACATCAATAAAAACTAATACTGCTGGACAAGTTTCAAGTCAATAGCTTGTTTCGTTTCCGGAAGCTTAGCGTGACACACAGACGGCGGACGGGCACCATGCTTAGATCGATCAGAATGTCACCACGACCCCAAAATATATATACTTTTTGGGGTATAGAGCAAATATTTCAATTGTGTTACAAACGGAATGACAAAGTTAATTACCCCCCATCCTATGGTGGAGGGTATAAAAAGAATTTGCAAATAAAATATCCAAGTTATTTGGTATTTTTAATAATTTGAAGCATTTCATTTCAACATGGTATGTACTTCTTTGTGGAACACTCGTCATTGTTTAGCAATAAAAGACATGTATTGTTCGATATGACCTTTGGGGGGCACATCTCATCCCATCAGTGCTACAATGACCTTTAAAATCCCAAATATAAAAATGTCCATCTCAAAATTCATCACCCGTTTCACACTTTTGCAAGTTGATACACGACTGCCATCGAAGCAACTAAAATTTTCGGTACTCCAGTGAAATGCTTTGCAAATGATAACAAAGAAGACACCCTCAACCTACAAATCTACGTAATTCCAATTAACTTCTATAATACGCCCTGCAAATAAATTTCATTTGAATTGTTTATATCATCAGCGGCGGCAACAGCTAACGAAGCTTACCTTTCCATGGTAATATTTGGGGCTTTTTCCAACAATCCCACGTCATCATCATTGTAATAAGCATGAATTAAAGAAAAGGGTTTTATAACGAACGATGATGATATTCTCAGTAAAATATTTGCCTCAAACAAAGAAATCATGGCAAACACAAAGAAATCATGGCATTTTTAATTTAACGTAATGACTGAAATCAAAGTTTTCCTGATAATTGTCATACATTATCGGATTAATTGTAAAATATTCTGAGGATTTTTTTTTACTTATAATGAAAACTTGGAATACACATGAATGGGTTAAATTGGTAGGACACAATTAATGTCGGGTTGATTCTGCAAGCAATCCTAATAAGAGGGTTGTCTTTTATATTTCGGGATTTGGCAATCCTAGTGTAGCAATCTGCCAATTGACAGCTACTATACCCTACACTCCAAAAAGAAAGACCTCAGCAAGATGGAAAATTTTGGTTTATTTAAGAAATTTTAGAAAATTTTCAATAAACTGTATTACAAACGCAGATGCAACGTACAAATTAGTAAATATTTTCGAAAAATGGAAGAAAATTTATTAGATATTTATTTTTTTTTTTCACTTGTTGAACAACATTTGACAACCTCCCAAGAGAGAGGAGTGTCGCCTATGACAGTTTTTTGTTCTAAATGCTGTTAGTAGCAGTAAAAAGAAGAAAATTAAAAGCTTTAACATAAAGGTTTTATTTCAGAGGTTAATCAGCATTTAATGGAAAGATAATTGTTTTCTGAACTACGTAATTACTTATTATACGGCCTCCACTCAAATACGGATTCGGGGGTATATTAACTTTGTCAATTCCGTTTGTAACCCATCGAAAATATTGCTCTAGAGACCGCCAATAAAGTATTATATATATTGAGTCGATCTGAGCATTCCGTCCCGTCGTTCCGTCTGAGTTGAAATCACGCTTCACTTCGCGAACGAAACAAGCGTATCGATTTGTAAACTTGGCATAAAGTACTTGATATTGATGTAAGGTCGGATGGATATTGCAAAATGGGCCATCATCCGTCCACTTTTTACGTAAAATAGCCCCCATATAAACAGACGCCACCAAATTTGGCTTTGGCGATTGCTCCTAAGAGAAGGCAAATTTCTTCCGATCCGGCTGAAATTGTAGTAACTATGGTGTTAGTATACTGGTCTCTAACACCATGCAAAAATTGTCCAAGTATCAGTCCTACTTTTACGTATCAGCCCCGATATAAACGGACCCCAAATTGCTTGCGAATGGCTCTAAAGAGAAGCAAATTTCATAGCCGCGATCCGTGCTGAAATTTGGTGACATAGGTGTTTGGTATATTGTTCTCTAATGACCATGCAAAAATGTCCACATCGGCCCATTAATTATAAAGGGTGATTCTTTTGAGGTTAGGATATTTTCAATGCATTAGAATTTGACAGATCACGTGGGAGATATTCAGACATGCGTGTCAAAGAGAAAGATGCTCAGTTATGCTTTGACCATTTCATCATGAAAAATAGCACTTACGATCTGCCACAACGTCGAATTTTCAGTGAATGGGCCCTGAAACAGTTGGCAGAAAATCCGCTTTTTTATCGACAAATTTGTTCAGCGATGAGGCCATTTCTGCGTTGAATGGCTACGTAAATTAAGCAAATTGCCGGCATTTTGGAGATGAAGAAGGGCAACAGCAAGCGTTCAAGAACTGCCGCATGCATCCCGAAAATGCGTACTGTTTTGGTGTTGGTTTTGCTACGCTGGTGGAATCAATGTGAAGCGTATTTTCAAAGATTGCTGTTGGACCGCAACGTTACGCGGTAATGGCATCGGCTATCGTTTTCGATGCTAACAACTTTTTGATTGCAAAAATGGAAGAATGAGCTGGTTGACATGTGTTTCAACAAGATGGCGCTAACATGCCAACAGCGCAGTCACGCGATTCGTAATGGCCGATTTTTGAGGGAAAACTTCGGAGAACACATTCATCTCAAGAAATGGACGCGATAAGTTGGCCACCAAGATCAATCGCGATTTAACGCCTTGTAGACTATTTTTTGTGGGGCTGACGTCAAGTCTAAAGTCTACAGAAATAAGCCAGCAACTAATTTCCCGCTTTGCGAAGACAAAACATTTCGAAGAATTCGGGCTATTCCGGCCGAAATGGCTCGAAAAGAGTGCCAAAATTGACTTCTCCGAAGTGGACCACCACCTAAAGACGCAGCGCGCGTCAACATTTAAATGAAATTATCTTCAAAAGTAAATGTCATGGACCAATCTAAGACGTTTCCAAATATAAGAACCGATGAGATTTTGCAAATTTTATGGTTTTTTTTTTTAAAAGAGTTATCAAGCTCTTAACAAATCACCCCTTTAATAACGTCCTTGAAGGTAGTAAACATTTTCCGATGATCTGAGTCCACATTCAATAAAAATTATTCGAAAAAATTATTCTTTAATAAATTTTTTTTTTAATCGCAAAATGTTGATGAAATTTAAAATTTTCTAAATAATAAAAATGGTTTGACAGGAATTTTTTAAAAAAATAAAAAAATTTAGATATAATTCTCAAGTTGATGGCAAATAATTGTGAACAAAAATTTTTCCTATAAACATTTCATGGCAGAATTTTATGTTTTGACATAAGACTCGCCACAGATATTTTCCTTTCTGCCTAAGTTTACAGCTGAAAATATATTTGTGCTGGTCATTGAAAATTTAATAACCACGTTCATTTATAAACGATAAAAAAAATTTAAACTAAATCCAAAATAATTATTTTGCAATTAAAAAATAAAATAATTTTTGGTGTCAGTTTAACGACGACATTTTTTCTGAAAAATATTGAAAATTCATGCATTTGTTTTTTTTTGTTTAAATATAAAAACGCCTATTTTTGTTCTGTATACACATGTGGTCGATATAATACACATAGTGAAGAGTTGTCTTGTTGCTAAAGACAATTACCCACTCAGCTTCAATCTATTATTAGCGCAATTCAGGTGTGCCCGTCCGTTAAAGAAATACTTTCAATTTCTTTCTGCTGGCTCAAGAATTTATCAAGGAACGCAAATTTGTCTTAAGTTCGAGCTGACCACAGGAAATGGTCAAATTGCGAGTTAAATCACAATTACACTGTGAACCATCGTTAACGATTGTATTGTATAATCAGCAAAACAAAAAAAAAATAAAAAATATCGCAAAAATTTACCTGGTATTCCGGACATATTTTACAGCCGGCCAATTGCCTAAGTGTAATGAATTTGTGATTTGAACTTTAACATAAAACATAAATTTCTTTTTTATTGCAAACACTTTGTGTTATGAGTTTTCGGCAGAAATTCATTCGCTGCAACGTCATTGTTTGGACTGTTTTGTGGTTTTTGTTAGTTTTTATTTAATCTTTGATTTGTTGAAATGTGAGTTTTACAAGTTTAAACGTGTCTCTCACGGTTGCACCGGTTTACAAGTTTATTTTTAAATGTTGAATAGCAGTAGCTTTAAAATCAAAAAAAAAAAAATCCAACAAAAAATTTTAATAAATTAATAAAATAGTATTTTATAAATGGAGTATTATTTGAAATATTGCTTCAATTTTATTCATATAATCCTGCATGCATAGTTTTAAGCGTAAAATTATACAATTATACATTATCATCAGCAAAAACATAAATCTACCAAAAATTTGTGGAAAAATCTACCCAAAAAATGCCAAACAAAAAATCTATTTTGGTGCAAAATTTTTATTTGTATAGAAAACTTTCGTTCAAAATTTTCATTTGTATGAGAAATTTTTGTCAAAAATTTTACTTGTATGAGAATTGTAATTTTAATCTTTGTAAAAATTTTGTCAAAATTTTATTTATAGAAAATTTTGTCAAGTATTCTTAAATTTTCAAATTTACTATAGAGAAATTTTGTCAAACTTTATTTCTTCAAGAAAACTTTTTGCCAAATTTTTATTTACTGTAGAAAACTTTGTCCAAATAATTATGTTTCTCAGTAAAAATTTTGTCAAAATTTTTATTTCTAATGGAAAATTTGTCAAAACATTCTTGTTCTAAAGAAAAAATTTTATTGTTATAGAAAATTTGTGAAAATTTTATTTCTAATAGAAAATTTTGTAAAATTTTATTTCAATAGAAAATTTTTGTCCAAAATTTTATTCTCTATACAAGAATTTTTGTCAAAAATTTTTATTTCCTATGTAGAAAATTTTTTTCAATAATTTTAATTTCTAATAAAAAATTTTGTCAAAATTGTATTTCTATAGCAAAAATTTTGTCAGAAATTGTAGTTTCGCTATAGAAAATTGTTTGTCAATAATGTTATTTCAATAGGAAAAAAATCTTCATTTTATCTCTAAAGCGAAAGTTTTGTCAAAATTTTATTTTTTATAGAAAATTTTCTCAAAAATTTTGTATTTCTATAGAAAATTTTGTCAACATTTTATTCTTCTATAGAAAATTTTTCTTCAAAAATTTTTATTTCTTATCAGAAAATTTTGTCACAAAATTTTGTTTCTATAGAAACATTTTGTTAGAAATTTTATTTTCTATAAAAATTTTGTCCAAATTTTAATTTCTATAGAAATATTGTCCAAAATTTTAATTTCAATAGAAAGCTCATATTTTAATCTCTAAAGGAAAGTTTTGGTCAAATATTTCCAAGAAAATTTTCGTCAATAATTTTATTTCTTTATGAAAAATTTTGGTCAACCAATTTTATTTAAATAGAAATTTTTTCAAAAATTTTATTTCTGATAGAAAATTTTTTGTCCAAATTTTAATTTCTATAGAAAAATTTGGTCAAAATTTTATTTCTATAGAAATTTTATCAAAATTTTATTTCTTAATATTAAAATTTCGTTACAAAATTTTATTTCTATAGAAATTTTTGTCAAGTTTGTTATTTCTATAGAAAATTGTGAAAAATTTTAAATTTCTATAGAAATTTGGTCAAAAATTTAATTTCCATAGAAAATTTTAGTCAAAATTTTATTTCTACAGAATTTTTGATCAAAATTTTATGTCCCTATGGCAATTTTTGTCAAAATTTTAATTTATAGTAGAATAATTTTGTCAAAATCGGTTGTTTCTCCATAAAGAAAAATTATGTCCCCGATGTTTATGCTCTAAAAGGAAAGTTTTTTATCAAGAATTTTATTGTTATAAAAATTGTGAAAGATTATTTAATTTCTATAGAAAATTTTGTAAAAATTTTATTTCAATTTCTTATGGAAATTTTTGTCAAAATTTTTATTTCGTAGTAGAAAATTGTGTCAAAATTTTATTTATATACGAAAATTTTGTCAAAATTTTATTTCTATTAGAAGAATTTTGTCCAATTGTAATTTCTATAGAAAATTTTGTAAAAGAATTTTAATTTCTGTGGAAAATTTTGTCAAAATCTTTTCTATGGAAAATTTTGTCAAAATTTTATTTTATAAAATTTTTGTCAAAATTTTATTTCTATAGAAAATTTTTGCAAAATTTATTTCATATAGAAAATTTGTCAAAATTGCTATTTCTAATAGAAAAAATTTTGTAAAAATTTTATTTCTATAGAAAAATTTTGTCAAAAATTTTATTTCTAAATAGAAAGATCTTTTGTCAAAATTTATTTCTAAAAGAAAATTGTGTCAAAATTTTATTTCTATACAAAATTTTGTCAAAATTTTATTTCTATAGAAAATTTTGTCAAAATTTTATTTTTATAGAAAATTTTGT
This sequence comes from Haematobia irritans, assembly GCA_003123925.1. Taxonomy (NCBI): domain Eukaryota; kingdom Metazoa; phylum Arthropoda; class Insecta; order Diptera; family Muscidae; genus Haematobia; species Haematobia irritans. The sequence goes on along the minus strand of PGFW01032171.1, from coordinate 32,258 downwards.
CAACATTTTATTGCTATAGAAAATTTTGTCAATATTTTATTTCTATAGAAATTTTGTCAAAATTTTTATTATTTTATTTCTATAGAAAATTTTGTCAAAATTTTATTTCTATAGAAAATTTTGTCAAAATTTTATTTCTATAGAAAATTTTGTCAAAATTTTATTTCTATAGAAAATTTTGTCAAAATTTTATTTATATAGAAAATTTTGTCAAAATGTTATTTCAATAGAAAAATCTACATTTTATCTCTAAGGAAAGTTTTGTCAAAATTTTATTTTATATAGAACATTTTGTCAAAATTTTATTTTTATAGACATTTTGTCAAAATTTTATTTCTATAGAAAATTTTGTCAAAATTTTATTTCTATGGAAAATTTTGTCAAAAATTTTATTCTCTATAGAAAGATTTTGTGAAAATTTTTCTTCTTATAGAAGTTTTGTCAAAATTTTATTTCTATAGAAAATTGTGTCAAAATTTTATTTCTATACAAAATGTTGTCAACATTTTATTTCTATAGAAAATTTTGTCAAAATTTTATTTCTATAGAAAATTTTGTCAACATTTTATTGCTATAGAAACTTTTGTCAACATTTTATTTCTATAGAAAATTTTGTCAAAATTTTATTTCTATAGAAACTTTTGTCAAAATTTTATTTCCATAAGAATTATTATCAAAATGTTTATTTCTATAGAAAGTTTTGTCAAAATTTTATTTCTATAGAAAATGTTGTCAAAATTTTATTTCTATAGAAAATTTTGTCATATTTTATTTGTATACGAAAATGTTGTCAAATTTATTTCAATAGAAAAATCTACATTTTATCTCGAAGGAAAGTTTTGTCAAAATTTTATTTCTATAGAAGCTTTTGTCAAAATTTTATTTCTATAGAAAATTTTGTCAACAATTTTATTTCAATAGAAAATTTTGTCAAAATTTTATTTCTATGGAAAATTTTGTTAAAATTTTATTTCTATGAAAATTTTTGTCAAAATTTTATTTCTATAGAAAATTTTGTCAAACTTTATTCTATAAGAAATTTTGTGAAAATTTTTATTTCTATAGAAAGATTTTGTCAAATTTTATTTCTATAGAAAATTGTGTCAAAATTTTATTTCTATAGAAAATTTTGTCAAAATTTTATTTCTATAGAAAATTTTGTCAAAATTTTATTTCTATAGAAAATTTGTCAAATTATTATTTTATAGAAAATTTGTCAAAATTTTTTCTATAGAAAATTTTGTCAAAATTTTATTTCTATAGAAAATTTTGTCAAAATTTTATATCTATGGAAATTTTGTCAAAATGTTATTTCTATAGAAAATTTTGTCAAAATTTTATTTCTATAGAAAATTTTGTCAACATTTTATCTATGAATTTGAACATTTTTTCTATAGAAAATTTTGTCAATTTTATTTCTATAGAAATTTTTAAAATTTCATTTCTTAAAGAAATTTTTGTCAAAAATTTTCATTTCTATAGAAAATATTTTGTCAAAATGTTATGCAATAGAAAAATCTACATTTATCTCTAAGGTAAAGTTTTGTCAAATTTTATTTCTATAGAAAATTTTGTCAAAATTTTATTTCTATAGAAAATTTTGTCAAAATTTTATCTCTATGGAAAATTTTGTCAAAATGTTATTTCTATAGAAAATTTTGTCAAAATTTTATTTCTATAGAAAATTTTGTCAACATTTTATTTCTATAGAATTTTTGTCAAATTTTATTTCTATAGAAAATTTTGTCAAAATTTTATTTCTATAGAAATTTTTTTTAAAATTTCATTTCTATAGAAAATTTTGTCAAAATTTCATTTCTATAGAAAATTTTGTCAAAATGTTATTGCAATAGAAAAATCTACATTTTATCTCTAAGGAAAGTTTTGTCAAAATTTTATTTCTATAGAACATTTTGTCAAAATTTATTCTATAGAAATTTTGTCAAAATTTTATTTCTATGGAAATTTTGGTCAAAAATTTATTCCTATACGAAA
>PGFW01032171.1:0-10459 GCA_003123925.1 Haematobia irritans | reverse complement strand
CAATTAATCGTTGCTCGTCCTTTTTTGGGACAATTTCTATTAAATATTGTGATGATATTGAAGAAAGCTTGTATAGATGTTTGTGAAATGGAGTGCAAAAGTTTTCATCCTAATATGTAGCCGAGTCTTACATTAATACAACGGAGGATTACATTATGAAGGTGGTGCTTTAAGCACTTAGCCTACAAAGAAGATCACATTTGATAAAGATTGGAAACAAAAAACAGTCGCTTGAATCGAAGCAGGGCAATTGTTTTAACCACACGGATGAAAAAGACTGTTTTTCATATGTTTGGCTATAAACATTATATGTTTGGAACACAAATTTTTAAACACAATATTTTTGAGTGCAAGCATGTAATGTTATAAACTAGCATAACATGTTTGGGACATATATGTTAATATGTTAGAACATATTATGTTTGGGACATAAAATGTTTGTAAATATAATATGCTTGGATGCAAACATATATTAATTTAGAAATAGCCTATAAACATATATGTGTTTAGTAGCTTGGAGCGCTATTTAACAGGGAGCGATATTGAATTAAGTTGGTGGTTGTTGCTTGTTATTACAAAATTAACATTTTATTTTTCCTTGGGCAATTGATCAGCTACTTCTTTGATCCTTACAAACTGTGTGGTCCGCTGTTCGAATCCCCGTCCGGCAAAAGGAAAAATTAAAATAAAAAAAAAATCATAAAATTGAATAATTTCTTCTACAATGTTTGTATTACAGAAAAAGGTGCTAAGAACTAAAAAATCTCTGGTGAAGTGAGAAAGATGTGGGGAATATACAATTAGCAGAAACAAAATTTTGAGCATTCAGGTCGAAAACCTAGTTGTTAGCACCTATACTTACCTGTTTATTTTCATAATTCATTATGATTGTAAATATATAAATAAATAAATAAAATTTTGAGCAAAATATTGTAAATAATATTTTTGGGTGCAAAATGCTTCCAAACATATTATATGTTCACATAATAACATATTGTTTTTTGAAGACAACATTATTGATTTGAATGCAAAAATAACAAAATGTTTGGAACTTAGACTACCCAAACATATATTGTTTAGACCAATATCTTCAAACATATTATATATTGGAAGAGATCAACATATAAAATTGGGACCAAAAAATGTATATGCTTGAAGCAAAATATGTTTGGGAGTATATGTTACAGAAGCGATTTTTTGTGAGGGTGCATTGGTGCCAACAAAAGTCCATCATAATTTTCAAAAAAATTCTACCAAAAATCTACTATAAAAGAAGACCCTATCTTGAAGTTTGTTAAATTTAGAATATAATATATAGAAAATGTTAAATTTGAATTTACCGAAATCAAAAATACCGAAAGTTTATCAAAATTTTATTTTCTATAGAAAATTTTGTCAAAATTTTATTTCTATAGAAAGTTTTCTCAAATTTTAATTTCTATAGAAAATTTTGTGAATATTTTGTTTCTATAGACAATGTTGTCAAAATTTTATTTCTATAAAAAATTTTGTCAAAATTTTATTTCTATAAAAAATTTTGTCAAAATTCTATTTCTATAGCAAAATTTGTCAAAATTGTATTTCTTTAGAAAATTTTGTCAATATTTTATTTCTATATGAAACTTTGTCAAAATTTTATTTCCATGCATTGACTAAACTACAAGTGTAGCTTAACCAACAGAGGAAAATAATGTTTGTCAAGTTTATTTGGCTTAAAGAACAAAACCAACAATAATCTGAGGGTTTCAAAGCTTCTCTAAGTGGTTTCACTGGAATGTGGAACGCCGTTCGGACTCGGCTATAAAAAGGACATTGTCAACATTTTATTTCTATAGAAAATATTGTCAAAATTCTATTTATATAAAATATTTTCTCAAAATTTTATTTTTATAGAAAATTTTATTTCCATACAAAATTTTCTCAAAATTTTATTTCTATAGAAAAATTTGTAAAAATTTTATTTCTATAGAAATTTTTGTCAAAATATTATTTCTATACACAATTTTGTCAAAATTGTACAAAATTGAAGCTTTGTTGGAGAGATATTTTACGAAGTTGGAGAGGTAAACAGTAAAAAATCGGCCATTATTGGTGGATTTTTACTGTTTACCACATTTGGTAGATTCAAATGTGGCAGCTGTATTTCTGCTGCTGTTTTTTTCCAATGATTCCTTGTTCGCGCGCACTGGAGCGAAACGACATAGAATTCCCTGCCTTTAAATGTCATAAAGAAATGTTCTAACGAAACGAAAAAATATTGTTGGTATATCCACCACCATAGAATGGTGATGGTGGTATAATAAGTTTATCATTCCGTTTGTAACACATCGAAATATTGATTTCCGACTATATAAAGTATATTATTGATCAGGAAGAAATTCAAAGACGATTGAACCATGTTCGTCTGTTGTAATCCACCTACAGCCTTTAATAATGGCGCTATTGTCCTTAAATTTGGCACAGATTCGTCTTTTGATACCTGTGCTCCAGTTAGTTGCAATTTTCACATTTAGTGAAATAAAATTATCAGAATAACCTTTTTTCGACATATTTCAAAAGTATTTTTTCATTTCGGGTTCGGTTAGGAGCCCAAATTGAAAGAGATTTCTAAGAGTTTGTCCGAGACTGGTTCCAGAGGAACAGTTTATGGGTTGCTCCTGCTAAATTGTCCCAGGACGTGTCCTTTGGGATGAGTCCAAGACGCGTCCTAAAATGTAAGTTTACTCCGTCAATGAAAACCCCAGCGACTAGTCCTGTCAGTTCTGTGGTTGATCCATTTCCCGTAGGGTAGTTCCACACTTTTCCAAGCAAAAAATTGGGAGTTGTTCTAAAGGCACCACTTTAAAAGCACTTCCAAAATTTTCATGAGATTTGACACCGTTGGACTTTTTCTTTGGAGTTATTTGAAAGAAAAAGTGTACGTCGATAAGCCAGCAACAACTCAAGAGCTAAAGGATAAGATAATTCGGCACATTAACTGCATAGAACCTCCATTATGCTTCAGTGTTATCGAAAATTTCGACCATCGGATGAAGGTGTGCCACCGAGATCGCGGCGCCCATTTGGCCGATATTTTGTTCCATACATAATTGAGTAATACCAATATATCATAATAAAATAAAATTACAATAATTTCCTAAATAGTTTGTGTTTTATTCAAAATCAACATTGGCCCTTGAAATTTTAACCACCCTTTATAACATGGCTAAAAATTACAAAATTGACAAAATTTTCAATAGAAATAAAATTTTGACAATATAACATTTTGACAAAAAATAAAATAAAATTTTGACAAAATTTTTCCAAAGAAAACAAGTAAGGAAAGTCTAAAGTCGGGCGGGGGCCGACTATATTATACCCTGCACCACTATGTAGATCTAAATTTTCGATACCATATCACATCCGACAAATGTGTTTGGGGCTATATATAAAGGTTTGTCCCAAATACATACATTTAAATATCACTCGATCTGGACAGAATTTGATAGACTTCTACAAAATCTATAGACTCAAAATTTAAGTCGGATAATGCACTAGGGTGGAACATAATGTTAGTAAAAAAATAAAAATATGGGAAACATTTAAATCTGGAGCAATTTTAAGAAAACTTCGCAAAAGTTTATTTATGATTTATCGCTCGATATATATGCATTAGAAGTTTAGGAAAATTAGAGTCATTTTTACAACTTTTCGACTAAGCAGTGGCGATTTTACAAGGAAAATGTTGGTATTTTGACCATTTTTGTCGAAATCAAAAAAACATATATATGGGAGCTATATCTAAATCTGAACCGATTTCAACCAAATTTGGCACGCATAGCTACAATGCTAATTCTACTCCCTGTGTAAAATTTCAACTAAATCGGAGTTAAAAATTGGCCTCTACGGTCATATGAGTGTAAATCGGGCGAAAGCTATATATGGGAAATATATCTAAATCTGAAACGATTTCAACCAAATTTGGCACGCATAGCTGCAATGCTTATTCTACTCCCTGTGCAAAATTTCAGCTAAATCGGAGCAAAAAATTGGCCTCTGTAGTCATATGAGTGTAAATCGGCCGAAAGCTATATATGGGAGCTATATCTAAATCTGAACCGATTTCAACCAAATTTGGCACGCATAGCTACAATGCTAATTCTACTCCTGTCCTCTTAAAAATTTCAACTAAATCGGAGCAAAAAATTGGCCTCTGTGGTCATTTGAGTGTAAATCGGGCGAAAGCTATATATGGGAGCTATATCTAAATCTGAACCGATTTCAACCAAATTTGACACGCATAGCTACAATGCTAATTCTGCTCCCTGTGCAAAATTTCAACTAAATCGGAGCAAAAAATTGGCCTCTGTGGGCAAATGAGTGTAAATCGGGCGAAAGCTATATATGGGAGCTATATCTAAATCTGAACCGATTTGGCTGATATTTTGCAAGTTTTTCGAGACTCATAAAATATTCGGATGTACGGAATTTTAGGAAGATCGGTTGATATACACGCCAATTATGACCAGATCGGTGAAAAATATATATGGCAGCTATATCTAAATCTGAACGCGATTTTTTTCCAAAATCAATAGGGATCGCGTTTGAGCCGAAACAGGACCCTATAACAAATTTTAGGACAATCGGACTAAAACTGCGAGCTGTACTTTGCACACAAAAATACATCAACAGACAGACAGCGACAGACGGACAGACAGACAGACGCGACATCGCTAAATCGACTCAGAATTTAATTCTAAGACGATCGGTATACTAAACGATGGGTCTCAGACTTTTCCTTCTTGGCGTTACATACAAATGCACAAACTTATTATACCCTGTACCACAGTAGTGGTGAAGGGTATAAAAATGGACAAAATTTCCTGTAGAAATAATTTTTTTATTTTTTTAGTTTTTGAAAAGATTTTCTCCAAATGTTAGTAGATTATTTTTGTCTCATGTTTCGACCGTGAATGTAATGGACCACTTTAACCGAACAAAGCCATTTGACCTTTTTACATTGGACATTTTTTAAAACTTTACTCACAGGCTAAGTACAATATTAATCATAACTTTTGATAGAAGTGTCCAATAAATTCGAAATTTTGACAGGATGTAATTCACAAAAATCCGAATAAAACACAACGAACTCCATCAAAATACGCTAAGTGGACTTAGCGTACTCTGGAATGAGGGCATCGATATAATTCTAATATGTACCAATCTCCCCCATTTGAGGGGATAGCAGGTTGAATGAAACAGAAAGTAAAATTTGCTATTTTAGTTCTTGTGCTCATTCGAGAAAAGGGGTAAAAAAATTATATGAAAGGCCTCACACCATTGGATTTTCGTGTAGGCTTAGACGAGATATTTAAGGGCGATTTCGATTGGGAAAAAAGGTGCAACATTCTCGAAATTGATTGCGAGATATCAAGGACACTGTCATAGATTTTGGATACTTTATACCTCACAATATTATAAATTAATAATAACTTTAGAATTACACTATCATTTGGCCGAAATGTCAATTAGGGAAAAAGTAGTGTAACACCAAGGCAACATATTTTTTGCGAATCGAAAACGCCCTAAGATTCATCTAAATCTCAAACAAAACTTATTATAAATCCAGTATGTGACGTAGTCTCCGTATGTAGAAACGTGAAAAGTACCATTTGAACCGATCTTCTTGGAGAGTATCTGCCATCAGATCCACCTGAAATTCTTCGTATTTCAAAAATCCGCTACCATGACGAGTTTCCAAAGGAACTATTATATATGATTTCTATGTGGTGGGTACTTAAGTTTCGGCCGGCAAAACTTATTGCCTCATATACTTTTTTTAATTTATTATTCATACGATTTGAGAATATTACGAACACATCATATGTAGACTTCTCTATTTCGTTTGTCCCATATGAATATCAAAAAAATCGCATAACACACACATGTCAATACTGAGAAAAAGGATGTACATGTGTACCAACTTTACTCAATATTGTTCAAGGATTTCGTGTTGACAAAACCAAAAAAAAAAAAAAAACAACTCCAAGTTGGTTGCCTGGTAATCGTTATTCTGTGTCATGTTGTTTTACGTACCTCATGAGCTTTGGGATGAACATGTTGACAATTGTGTGGCTCAGCCGGATGTATGGTATTGGTGGCTTCAATCAACACCACTAGCAAACTTAAGATGAAAAACAACATTAAACACTGGACCTAATACAGCCTCCACTACCAATACTGCCATTCAATGCTGCTGCTAAGTGTGTTTCGTTGTTGCTGGTAGTGAAGATATGACGACGATCGTTGCGGCGGAGTCTTGTGCTTGGACGTAGCTTTTGCTGCTACTGCAACGTTGTTGATGTTTGCCATTGGAAAACAGCTGCGTCATTAGTTAAGAACTTGGCAGCTTGGACGTTCGTCTCTTTGAGGCAGGCTAAGAAGATATTGGCACATATCTGTGGGTATAGTGTACGTTTGTGTGTGAATGTGAGTATGCTTATTTGGTGAGAGGGAATTACTGCTAAGAATCTATAAACAAAGTAATTTAAAATCACCCCTAGTATATATGTACACAGCTCTTGTTCACATAAATTAGTTTGTTTATTTGAATGTGTATCCATAGTTTGTAATGCCACGACTTTTAGTTAGGTTGCTATACCACTGCAATGGGGGCCATGGTTTGTAGACCCTAAAATCCTAAAGTTCCATGTACGATACCTCTGGATTCTTAGATGGCAATATGTATGTAATCTCGCTAGGTGCGTCCATTCATTATTCGTGATTATGCATTCATCACCTGTGAGTTGTTGGGTACTCCTGTCATTCCTCCGCTGCCTATAGCAGCGTCCCACTACACCAAAACCACAAACACTGTCAGACAACCACAAACACAAACGAAATAAACAAAATCTGAATGAATTTTGTATTTTTTTTTTTCTTCTATGTTTTTTTTTTCTTGTGTATAAATAAAGTCAGCATTCACAGAACCCAGCTGCTCCCCCAAACAAATGACGGCCGACCGTCTTAGGCAGCTGAACCGACCGAACAAAACCGCTGTTGCCAAATTTTTTGTATGTAATTCTCTCTCCGCTCGATTCCCAAATAACTATCAAAAACACTCGCGTAATTTTGCTTTTTTTTGTTTAGTGTTTAAATCAATCCATCTGAAAATTATTCCAGCCATCAATAAACAGCGACACGCGAGCGTTTGTAAACAAATGGCAGAAAAAGGTCTTATTCGCGGCACGGTTAATAAACAAAATGTTTATAAATTTTGCAAGTAAACTATACGTGAAGCAAAACGATTTTTTTCACAATCCGATAATACAACTTGCGAACTCGAAGCGCGTACATACCGGATAATCGATGACCCTGGAGAATGTATGCAAATGGCTTTAGGTATCAAGGCGGATGGAAAAATACAATTTTTTTAAGAGAGTACAAAAACAAGAATACGGCCGTAAAGTTCGGCCAGGCCGAATCTTATGTAGCCTCCACCATGGATTGCGTTAGAAACTTCTACGAAAGACTGTCATTCAATCGAATTACTCTGGGTTGTGCGTTATCTTAAAATTTCTTAAGCAATTTCGTTTTCTAAATTGTGGCAGTTAGTCCATACGTGGTATATAATTACGACAAAAAAAGTTATGGTATAGGTAAGTCTACAAAAAATTTTTGTGGAATTGGGATCGATTTATCTGAAGGGCTATATAATCTATAGACCAAGGACTAGTTTAGCCATGGTTGTAATCGGCCAATACTAGCACAAGGTAACCTAAAAACAAATCACCGGAGAAATTGCCTCGCTCAAGAGGCCCAAAACCAAATCTCGGGATCGGTTTATACCCTGCCAACATTTTGAATGGGACTCTTTTTGAGAAATCCCCCACTACGCACGCAAACAATCATATACGACATTCAAAAAACTCGTCCCGGAAGAGCGCCCGTCACTATTGAGAAAGTTGTTACCAACGCAAGTTACTACAAAATTGGTTTCGCATGAGGCAAATATTAGGTGCCTTTATAGAATCAATTTAAGAACGACGCCAATAAGGCGACCCTCCAAACAATCAGAAAAAGTGGCATTTTAGAATAGACGTTGTAAAAGAATCATTGTGGTCGAGTAAAACACGTTTTTTAGATATTTATTGATTTGAATTAAAACATTTACAAATTCTTAAAAAATATAATAAACATTTTATACCACTATCCATTACATTTAACATAATTTTTGGCATTAATGATGATCGTTGAGTTTACAAGTAGCGAGTACATGTTGCTGCGCTATCAAACCAGTGTTTTTTCCATGGAGTGCAGCCTGCTGAGAAAATATCTGAAAAACACTTGATTCCATGAAAGATCACCAAATTGTTCACCAATATACCTCACGAATTAAGGTATAATACTATGTTTTCAGAACTTTATTTTCGTTTTTATTTTAATTAAATATATGACACAGCTGGTTGCGCTTGGCTTCACAAAAAAAATGGCCTTTTTTAACAGTAGGGATGGCAAATTACTTGCATGTACTTTTGTTATGTACCTTTCATGATGGTTGAAGTGACATTTACGAGTCTGTGGTTAACATGAGGTTGAAATGGAAACTTTTGAAATGCTGCAGGGTATGGGGGCTAATAATATATTATGAACCGATGCTAGTACCAAGTTTGCATGGTTCGTTAGAGACAAATCTGCCACCTATGCTACAAATTTCAGGCGGATCGTAATGAAAATTGCTCTCTTAGAGCAGGCTCAAAGCCAAATTTGGGGTTCGTTTATATGGGGGCTATAACTCTAAAAGTGGACCGGATATGGCCCATTTGCAATACCATACCGAACTTACATCAATAACAAACTACTTGCTGCCCAAGTTCAAAGTCATAGCTTCTTTCTCGGAAGTTAGCGTGATTCAACAGACGGACGGACGGGACATTCTCAGATACGACTTCAGAATTTCCTCACCACGACCCACGAATTATATACTTTATGGCGCCGTCTTAGAGCCAATATTTCGATTATGTGTTACAAAACGGAATGACAAAAGTAATTCATATCCCCCCATCCTATGGTGGAGGTATAAAAAGGTATTTGTTGTTTAGCGAAAAGGTACTTTTCACTCAATTTCAACGCAAAAAATTCCATTAGAATATTTTGTCAGCAGCATCTTTTAGACTGTTATTTAAAGAAAAAAAATTTAGTTTGTTCAACTCCTCAAATTTCATATTTTTTTTAGTTTTATATCCCGCCTAAACAAAGACTACAGGTATATTGATAATCATGGTTTGTTGTAATTGGTAGAATTTCATGGTATTTCATAAAATTTCTGTAGATAATAAAAAATAAATTTTGAACAAAATTTTCTACCGAAATAAATTTTGACACAAACTTTTCCTTAGATATAAAATTTTGATAGAATTGTACTATAGAAATAAAATTTTTGACCAAAATTTTCATCAGAAATAAAATTTGGCAATATTTTTTCATCAGAAGATGAAAATCTTGTCAAAATTTTCTATTAGAAATAAAATTGTGACATAATTTTTATAGAAAAAAAAATTTTTGACCATACATTCTTCTATAGAAAATAAAAATTTTGAACAAAAATAACATTTTGACACACTCAAATAAAATAAAATTTTGACAAAATTTTCCAAAGAAAAAACATGGACAAAAATTTTCGTGTAGGAAATAAAATTCTTTACAACAATTTGGCAAAAATATATTTTTTTTCTGGAATTATTGAAAAGATTTTCTCAAATGTTTAGTAGATTATTTTTTCTTCAATGTTTCGACCGACGAATCGATAACTTCTTTATCTAGAAAATTATTCTTGTGGAAGCGTAATATAGAATTCACTAGGTTTTGTCGACTAAACGAGTTATTGCAAAATTTAATAAAATCGTGTATTTGGACTATGACTATGACAAAATCGAGATTTTCCCGCATTGAACCTGTCTGTTTTGGCTCAAATTTGGCTAAAAGACTAAATTAGCAAATTAAAATTTGTTAAAAGACTTTTCTTTAAAATATTTGTCAAAAAAACTATTCATAAAGTCTGACTATCGGCTCAAAAATCGGGTCCACAACAAAGCGTTACATGACCCAGGGCGGAAAAAAGCTACTATCCTTCTTCTCTTTTCTATAGAAATTTTTGTCAAAATATTATTTCTATACACAATTTTGTCAAAATTGTACAAAATTGAAGCTTTGTTGGAGAGATATTTTACGAAAGTTGGAGAGGTAAACAGTAAAAAATCGGCCATTATTGGTGGATTTTTTACTGTTTACCACATTTGGTAGAATTCAAATGTGGCAGCTGTGATTTCTGCTGCTGTTTTTTTTCCAATGATTCCTTGTTTCGCGCACTGGAGCGAAACGACATAGAATTCCCTGCTTTAAATGTCATAAAGAAATGTTCTAACGAAACGAAAAAATATTGTTGGTATATCCACCACCATAGAATGGTGATGGTGGTATA